>CM075811.1:23626365-23817142 GCA_037975025.1 Excoecaria agallocha | reverse complement strand
CAAATGCCCATAGGTATTAAATTCTATGGATACCTAAAGGTATCAATCATGTGAACCCAATGGGGTCGAGACTATGGTCATAAATGGGAATGACAGTTGACCCAAATGGGGTCAGACTATAATAGCTACAACTTTACCTTATAGGCATGCTTATTTATCCATGATCGAACTCTAACCGTAGGCATTGAATCATTTCCACACGAATTTCATTAATCATGTTTAAACCTTCGCTATATATATATATATATATATATATATATATATGTATGCATGTATGTATGTATGTATGTATGTATGTATGTATGTATGTATGTATGTATGTATGTATACATATATATGTATACATACATATGTATGTATGTATACATACATATGTAAATATGTATACATATGTATGTATATACTATATATATATATATATATATCTATACATACATATGTATATATATATGTATACATACATACATACATATATATATATATGTATATGTATACATATATATATGCATATACATACATATGCATATACATATATATATATATATATATATATATTATATATATATATATATATATATATATATATATATATATATCTATATATATATATATATATATATATATATATATATATATATATCTATATATATATATATATATATATATATATATAGATATATATAGATATAGATATATATATATATATATATATATGTATATGCATATGTATATATATATATATATATGTATACATATACATATATATATATATGTATGTATGTATGTATGTATATGTATATGTATATGTATATACATATATATGTATATACATATATATATTTATGTATGTATGTATGAATGTACATACACACACACACACACACACATATATATATACATACATACATACATACATACATATGTATGTATATGTACATACATACATATATATGTATATGTATTTATATATATATACACACACACACACATACATACATATATATGTATATACATATATTTATATGTGTTTATATATATATATATATATATATATATATATATATATATATATATATGTATGTATATACATACATACATATGTATGTATGTATATACATACATACATATGTATGTATGTATATACATACTTATATATGTATGTATGTATGTATATACATACATATATATATATATATATATATATATATGTATGTACATACATACATACATATATATGTATGTATGTATATACATACTTATATATGTATGTATGTATATACATACATATATATATATATATATATATGTGTGTGTGTGTGTGTGTGTGTGTGTGTGTGTGTGTGTGTGTGTGTGTGTGTGTGTGTATACATACATATATATGTATGTATGTATATATATATATATGTCTGTGTGTGTGTGTGTGTGTGTGTGTTTACACACGCACGCACACAGATATATATGTGTGTGTGTGTGTGTGTGTGTGTGTATTCACATGTAAATACTGAAATATTTGGTATGTGTTGTAGTAATGTAACTATATTCAATCATATGAGATCATAAAAGTATAATCATTAATGTACACATATACTATTGCAATTAAACAACTATAGTTATGTCTATTCTTGCATATGTTATATGAACATATTAACTTTGGTTTCATTGATTTCTAAATAACAAAATACTATCATTCTTACATATAATTTTTTAACATGTTATGTCTTCAATTTAATGTTCAAATTACTTTAAAACATATAAATACTCATCGGTAGCATTTTATCCTTAAAGAATCATGTTGAGAGCAAAATAGGTTAGGCACACGGTGGAGATAAAATGGTTTCTATCGTTGATAGTTGTGAATTATTATCAAAACTAGGGGTTCTATAACAACTTGGGATCAATTAGCCCAAGCATTTTTATCAAAATATTTTCCCCTAACCAAAACTGCCAAAATTATAAAGGATATCACTACATTTGTTCAATATGATACTGAATCTTTGTATGAAGCATGGGAGAGATTCAAAGAATTACAGAGAAGTTGCCCCCACCACAATTTACCAAGGCAGTTGCTGACGCAAACGTTTTATAATGGTGTGAATCCAACTACGAGAGGCACAATTGATATTACAGCTGGGGGATCTCTTATGAGGAAGACCACGAAGGTTGCGTTTGAGTTGTTGGAGGAAATGTCCATGAACAATTGTATATGGCCAACTGAGAGAGTAAGAGAATCTAATGCTCATACAAATGCTAATACTAAGGGGGTCCATTCAATAGATTCTATTGTGGCCTTACAAGCCCAAGTAGCTGCATTAATCCAAAAGCTTAATAGCCTAAGTGTGGGAGGAAATCCACAAAATAAGTGCACCATTTGTGGCCAACTAGGTCATGGTAATGAGGGTTGTAGTTTAGGCATGAGTAGTATGAATGAGGATCATATCTTTTAGAGAGGCATATTTGAAGGGTCATATCTTTTAGAGAGGCATATATATATGAAGTTGAACAGAATTGAGAGGGAGGAATCTTTGGATTTTAATTTTGTGATCTTAAGAACAATAGTTTTCTTTAGTACTTTGGTTTTAATTTTTATGACTTGAAGAAGAATACAAGCAAGGGAGAAGATATCTTGTGTGAAGGGAAAAGGGTTGAGAGATCCCCTTCTTCTATTTCTTACTTTTTAATTCTTCCTTATAAACTTTTTATAATTGTTGTTTTTGTCATTTGATTATATATGAACAATTACTATTTTCCATTTACTTAATTGATATTTGAATGTAGAATTTGCTATTATTATTTTATTAGTATCATTGTAGGTTAAGGAAAAAGACCTTAGATGGCAATTCCTTTTCTGAAAATCATCATAATGGTCATAAATAAGGGAGTTAGCGAGAGCAACATCTTATTGAAAGTTAATAGGAAATTCATTATCAAAGCATAGTTTGAGAGATCACATGTGAAGATAATTGCTATAAGTTGGTGATTAATCTTAAAATGTGTAATTAAAATCAACTAGTTCATTAATGAGAGTTGAGAATTAGTACTTTAATTGCATGTCTTAGGCATTCTAATTCATTTCGAGAGAGTGAATTAGAAATATATTCCAACTTGGCTTACTAATAAGATTAAAACATATTAATTAAAATAATGGTATCAAGTGCATGATTATTTAATTTCATTATATTTATTGTCTTCTTTGATTATATTTAACTAAGATTTAATTAATTTATGCAGTAGAGTAGTTTAGAATTAATTTCCACTTATAAACATTGTAAATAAGAATAAAATTGAATAGTAATAGTGGGTAATTTCAATCAACATTTTCTTGTGGGATCGACATCTGAAGTACTATAACTGGTACACCGTATACTTACGGTATTTAAGCTTCTAGAAAAAGCATATCACCTTCCCTCTAACCACCTCATGGAAACAGTTTCCATTTTCCTACCTCATGGCAACAGCTTTTCTTCTCCAACAACCTCATGGAAATGGATTTTCCCCCATCGTCTAATGAAAGCCACTACAAGAAAATTTGGAAATAGCAACAAAAAAATAGCAATGAAATTGATTCCGCTGCTAATTTAGCAATGAAATTTGATTTTCGTTGCTAATTAGCAACGAAAATTCAATTCTGTTGCTAAATTTGGTTGAATTTTTTATGTTTACCAACGGAATAAAAAATGGTAGTATTCTATTGCAAAAAAAAAAGATAAAAATTTTAGCGTCAAAATATAGCCACGAAAAATAGCAACGAAAATCTATGACCGTTGCTAAATATGGCGGCATTAGATGGCGGAAAAATTTTGAAACGAAATTTAGCAATGGAAACTAAATAGCAATGAAAATCATTTCTGTTGCTAAAATAGCTACGAAATATATATGTCGTTGCTATTTTGCAACCGAAATTAAATTTCGTTGCTATTTAGCAAAAAAAATTAAAGTCCGTTGCTATTTAGCAACTGAATTAATAATCCGTTGGTATTGTGGTCCCAAAGAGGTGAAAAAAATTTGGTCCAAAAATAGCAACGAAAAATATATTCTGTTGCTAAAATAGCAACAAAATTTGATTCGGTTGCTATTTTACCAACGAAAAAGAATTCTATTGGTATTCGGTTGCTAAATTATCAGAGTTAGAAAAATTCAGTTCCAAATTAGCAACGAAATTAATTTTCTGTTGCTAAAATAGCAACGAAAATTAGATTCGGTTGCTAAATTACATTTTTAATGAAATATAGCAACGGATTAAATTTCTGTTGCTAAGTTTCATTTTTAATTAAAAATAGTAACGAAATTCATTTTTTGTTGCTAAAATAGCAACGAAAATATTATTCCGTTGCTATTTTAGCAACTAAAATAATTTCAGTTGCTATTTTCATTTTAGCAACCGAATTAGATTTTCATTGCTAATTTTTATTTTAAATGAAAAATTCCTAATTTTCTAATTATTTACATAATTGCCCTTGTCTATAAATACCCCATGTTGAAACCCTAAATCTTTCCCTACCGCTTTCTTCTCTTCTCCCTCGCATCTACATACACAGTCACTCCTCTCTCTCTCTCACTTTCATCTTCTTCTACCATCCATCGCCACCGCCATCCTCCCCATAGTAACGGTAAAGTTCACCCTTGCAACTTTTCCTTTTGTTTCCAAACACAACTTAACTAAACCAAATACAATAATATATATTTGAACTCTTAATTTGGCAGATTCAAGAGTAGAGAGATGCTAGCCACTTTCTTAGCATCAACACCATTACTTTCAGAGTCATGGAGGTTATGCGAATCCGCCAATTCGAATTTCCATCAAAATTTTATATCGAAATAAGTCGGAACCGTCAGCTATGTTGCGTTTCCCGATATTCAATCAATTTCTCTAGCGGATTTGAGCTGCTTTTCCAGAAATTTTGAAGCACTGAATAGTTTTGGGCTTTTCTCTGCTTTACAACATAAAAATGAAGATGAAGAAGGAGCTTGTGATGGTGAATGCTGGATTGTTGCGTGTCTTCCTCTCCATCTATGCCGATCCCATTTTTCAAAACCAGGTGTCTCTTTCTTTGCACATGTTTCTTTTTATTATCATTTTTATATATATTCAAATTATTTTTTTAAAATTCATCTCACTGTTTTCTCCATATTTCGATTGTAACCCAAGGGCACGAGTAGTTATGTTATACTTGAACTTTTAAATTAAAGGCACATCAAAATGTAAAGGATGTTTCAAGTCTTTGATACTAATTTCAAAAACCAAATATTTTTAAGAATTAATTAAACCCATATTAAATAAATACACCCATATTAAACCAAAGATTTCTCTACAGGCATATAGCTGTCGAAATCGTAGGCAACTTACTTTTAAAAATAGGAAATAGGCTTGGCGTGTTAGAATTTGTCTTCCCTTTTTGTCACCACGGTGTTTTGAATCTAACAAACAACTCATGGAATCGAAGCCTTATGGTTATCATTTGCTGATGATCTAGTATAGAGATTCAAATTTGCGAGCTAAAACTGTTAGCTACCAATCCTTGTGGTTATCATTTGTTGATGATCTAGTATTGGCAGCCTCGTTCTATCTTCGATGCAGTTTTGCTGCAATTATGAATTAATTTTTGTTACTGTGAAAATAGGGAAGAATTACAATCTGGTATTGCAAGCTTTGTAGCTAATTTACATAATGGCATTGTAGAGATTTATTGGTTATAAATAGAAACAGCATATGATCCTGACCCCACTTGTTAACTAGTGTACATTTTAATTTTAAGTGCTTTTGGCGAGATATATAAATGTAATGATTTGTAATGCTGGTTCTTTTTTCAAATTTGTTGATGAACTCATAAAACATTTGAAGGATTACTCAAGTAATTTAGCAATATGCTCACTTGTGGGTCTTAAGGGTTGTGTTTATGTGTTCTTATTTGCTCTAGACCC
The DNA here is from genome assembly GCA_037975025.1 of Excoecaria agallocha. Taxonomy (NCBI): domain Eukaryota; kingdom Viridiplantae; phylum Streptophyta; class Magnoliopsida; order Malpighiales; family Euphorbiaceae; genus Excoecaria; species Excoecaria agallocha. Next base: position 23,811,223 of record CM075811.1, on the reverse strand, counting down.
TTTAAAATAAATGCTTACATTGTAGCCAATAAACTGATTCATTATCAGTTTTATTTTATTTTTTATTTTTATTTTCAATGCATACATATAGAGAACCTAATATCAAATCATTGATAAATTTTATAACATCCATTTGGATATACTGAACAAATTATTTTGATTTAGCTGACTTCTATAACACCTATTCTGCTGCTTCATTTAGCTGGTTTAGGTGTTTTATTAGTCACTTTAGCCTCATTCATTACAGAACTGAGTAACCTTGATTTAGTATATAATTTTTTGTCTTTTCTTGAATTATATGACCTCTATTAAAACTGTCGCTTTATGTGTGAGTACCTGGCAGTTTCATCTGATTTTGGTATTTAAAGCTATTGATTCTCTTATTTATCAATGTATCCATTGATCCTTACAGGTATGCACTGATATGACATTTGGTATTGGTATCGGTTTCAAAGATGTAGTTGGTAAAGCATCTAAGTTTTTTGCTGGGTATGCACTATCTTTACCGTAAATTCCTCATATTCTTTCTATTAATTGGCGGTTTATTACTGTTAATTTAGAAACTTAGTTTAGTTTAATTAGATTTTTATTCAATCCATTATAATATTTAATATGTGTGTGTGTATATATATACACACACATGGTGATTAACTGCTTATATTAAATAATTTCATGCTGAGGTTGTAGAGTAAACTCTGCAAATTGAAAAGTTTCTGCAATGACCAGTGAGAATGATGAAAACAATGTCAGAATTTGGATATTTTTGTTGATTATATTTTCTCATATTTTAACCAATAAATATGTTAATGGAAGAAAAAGTTCCACTTCAATCACTAGAAATTAAACCATCCAGGTTCTAATTATCTCTTGCTCGATACTAATTCATTATTGAATTTTTTTGAAGGGATTTAAAGCTTTGAAGGCTGGAAAATAAAGAAGAGATATTTAAAGGCCGAAAAAAGAATGGAGAGTGTCCTAAAGGAACAATACCAATTCTAAGAACAAATGTGTTCAATTACTGAAAATCTACTTTAATCTTCCCAAACAGAACATGCCATAATGCAATTGATATTCTTGTTCATGAGGTACGTACTACTAATTCCAACTATTAAATTTTATCTTTTTGATATAATTTATTGGCTTAATGGATGTATTGTGATAGACTGATATTTGATTTCTAATTTCAATTTCCTATGTAAATAAGTATGCCCAAGTTTCTGTGGATGGTGACCTATCACCAATCTCTTAATACCATAGAGTTTGGCTGGCATGTAAGTTAGATTATATCCCAATTTAATTATCAGAAAATTAATTATATTTGAAATTGAAAAACATGCGGGTACAGGATAAGCAGAGTGGGAATTGTTAGTGTAAGCCCTAGCCCCAATACATTGTAACGAAACACTTGAAATTAATAAAATGAGGCATTTGTTTTATCCTTTGTATTCCTGTGCATATCAATTGATAAAACTATCCAAGAGTGTTGTTTCGGTTTAAGTTATCATGTGTGAGGCACATGGATTGTAAGACCTTGAAACAAATGAGACATCATTCTAAATATCCCTAGTCAGTCATTGTTATGGGAATAACAAATGAATTAAGACTAGTATGCTCTCTCTGATCTTATGAGTTCTGTCTTATGGATCATTAGGACAAGAGTGTCAATCAGAGATCATAGATACATGTTAAAGAACATGGTATCTGGATTTGATCCGCTCATGAGAACACTACATGGTACAAGTCATAAGTGTTTCTCATATGCAAGTTTTGTATCGGAGTTCTTAGACCTGAAATCTCTATGAAACTCTTTATGAATTACTGTGTACTTTGACATACACCTAACGTGCTCGTAACAGAGTGACAAGTACGGGTATGATTGGGTATGCACTGATTCATGTTAGAGAGCATGAGAGAAGTGAAGGGATTACCCCTCTCAATAAGAGAGAAAAATATCACCGGCCACTTGATCAGTGAACTGAGAAGTGTATGGCCATACCGAGATGAAATAATGAGTAATCATTATTTATCTGAGAATTCAGTGTCATTGGAATATCAAGAAATGAATTAATGTATATAAGGATGACTAGTTCCATGCCTTATATTAATTCTGATATTTATGGGTAAGGGACTATGCGAAATTGCATTAGGTCACCAAATGCCATATGCATTTTCATTTAATTTGGAATGCTATAATATCTTGCTAGAGAATATATATAGCCTTTGAATTAATTTATTAATTCATTGCCAACATTAAATGGACCTATAGGATCGCACACAAAGCATTGGGCTTAAAATATTTAAATTAAGTATTGGACATTAATTTGGGCTTTTAATTAAAGTCAAATTAATGTATGTAATGGGTTATAATATTGCTATTGGGCTTTGGTCCATGAGAGAGAGAAATTCAGCCCATAAGGTTTAATTTCAATTAATTAATTATCTTGTGTTAATTAAGTTAATTGAATATTAAAGCCTAAAGGAATTTAAATTAAATTAAATCACTTATATATTTAATGATGTGGCCGAAATTCCAAGAGGGAAATCAAGGAATTTCGGCACATGCTATATATTTAAATTAAGTGATTTCATTTATTTAAATGTCTTATGTTTTATTTCAAATTTGAATTTAAATTCAAAGGAGTTTAATTCAAAATATATTACTTATCTTTAGGAAGTGATAGAGTTTGAATTAATTATCTTAGGATAGTTGAATTCAGATTAATGACTTGCCAAAGGATAAGCATATATATTAAAAGAAATAAAACCCTAAACCTAATTTTTTTATGGCATGAATAGTAACTCGTGAATACTAACTCGTGAATAGTGACTCTCTCTCTCTTAATTCTTTTGTTCAATTTTTCACAAGGAGAAAGGATTGTTCCTCATTCTCTTGTGTTATTGAGCAGTAATAGCAATCTAAAGAAGTACAAAATCAAGTTTTGTAGCTTCAAACTATAACCCTTACACAATACCGAAAAAGAGATCTAGCAATCTCGTTTTTAAGCCGACGGTGTAATTGTGTGTGTGAGAATAGAGGAAGTGGCGCAAAAGGCTATTCCTTGGCATTGGTGATCGAGATCTAAGGCGGACAAAGCCATCTTTGTTGCTGGTCATCATCGGAATAAAAATTTTAAAAGGCATCAAAAGTTGTAAGTTCGATAACCCTAAAATTGCATGTTTCGATTCTATCTTTGGATATGTATGGTATGTATGATAAAATTTTTGTTTTTTCGCTGTGCTATCATGATTATCATACCATGTCATATTCCATCAGAATTGGTGGTTACGGGTGCAGGGTCGAGAAGTAGGATACTAGGCTTTTGTTAAACGAGATGGTATGTTTTCTTGATGGTCTTTTTCTGAATCATGAATTTATAAACTTTGAATTAGTCTTCTTGTGCATTATTGGACAATTGAATTTTATGTTTTTTTTATTAATTTGTAACAAGATTATTATGTCAAGTTTATCTTTTGCTTTTCATTTTTTATTAATTTGTAACCGGATATATACTAGGCTTCACCATGCAGAACTCTACCAACAGCATTCAAACTGTTTACTGGTTAGTTTTGTTCATCCTTTTGATGTTCTATAAGGTTTAATTGAGTGCATATAATCACATATGTGTGAGTATGCCATGTGAATTTTTTTTACTTTCCCTTTATAAATGACTTGCAGAGCACATTTTGTGTTGCAGTCATGAGGAGGCAATCGAAGGACATCACAAATAGAAAGGGTGCAGGAATGGCTAAATTTATATGCAAAAATGGTTACTTCATTCTAGATCTTTCATAGGTAGTCTAGATGAAGCACTCCATGGTAAGTATATGCATTTATATTTATCTAGGTTTAGGTTTTGATACGTTGTGATCAGTTGATAGTATTTACATGTGTATAAAAAGTTATCGCTCAAGCATGATAGCCCACCTATTTTCCTGACATTACCTAGTAAGCAGATGAGAGCTATGGCACTTACATTTAATATGAAAATTTTGCCCAAGCTACTATATTCATGCAGCCTCCTAAATTTACTGCATTAGGCATGAAATGGGAAAATTAATAATTATGTCATGGTGCCTTCTGCAGAAAGACCTGAACAGCTAGATTGGGATGCTTTTCTGGCTCCTGGTAAGTTTGGTTTAAAATGGTTTGACTGTCATATTGTTTGGTCTTGACAATAAATGTTTTGCCATAATCTTTATGCATGTTAAAGTCAAATCTGTTACCAAAATTGCTTTTTATTTCTATAAATTATGTTTTGACAATCTCTTTTACCTGAGGAAACAGTAATTCTTAATAATACTAGAAATGTTTGTATTACCCTAATGTTTATACTTCATGCATTGATTATGTTTCCTCGTATATTAGGCTACAAACTGAACCATGAGATTTCCTTTTGCATCAAATCATAAAGAACTTGACTCCTTCCCTTAAAATCTTTTGGTTTGGTTCAAGAGCTCCAGTTTCCTTTTGCTTTCATTTGAGCTGCAAATTAAAAAATTCTACTTTATTTCATGGCCGGGTCATAATAATTGAAAACAATTAATGATGCTTAAGAGGTTTAGTGTAAAGATAAAAATGTTGGAGCTACTTGTTAATCTATTTAGGTTATAGCTTTCGCTGACCAACCCTTTTTATAGTTTAAGAACACAATAATATATATTAATTCCCATGAACAATCAAGCATTATGTCCTAACCCTGTTTCACTCTTTTTTGTAGAGTATATACAGAGTGGCAGAGCAACTAAAAAGACTGATGTTTATAGCTTTGGGGTCCTGGTGCTTGAAGTATTAAGTGGAAAGTGACCTATAGATGCAGCATTCATTGGAAAGGGCCTGAACGTTGTTGGTTGGGTAGGTCTTTTTCTCTGGAATTCTTCAATTTCGGTATCAATCTATGTCACTTTTTGCTGCATCTTCATGCTAGAGAACTCTGAATTAGTCTTTATGATGATAGCACTAAAAAGGTGGCATGAATAAAAAACAAGAACTGTAATGAAAAAAAATAATGCTTCTAGAAGCTGCACTTTTGCAGGTCAACTTTATCAGTGCTTTTGTATTTTTTGTTTTCATTTCCAATTGATTCATTGATGGTTTTTACCGAGTCATAGATCTTTTGCATAATGTATACCCACAACAAAAAAAATTGATTTTACCGACGAAATTTACTGACGGCTTAAAATTCCGTCGCTAATAATGGATATTACCGACGGAATAGCTACGGAAGCGCAAATGCGTCGGTAAAAATAAAAAAGTTGCAAAATGACCAAATTTTAGCGACGGATTAGAAAAACGGTCGGTAAAATTGGCGGGAAGTCTTGGCGCCATTTTTTAGCGACGAAACAGCGACGATAAAATCCGTCGGTAAATATATCAAACTTTTTTCTATGCACCGACCGAAAGTCTGTCGGTAATATAATGTTTGCTTTTATTTTAAATGTTTTACCGACAGATTACCGACGGAAATATTGGCAGCCTTTAGCAACGAATATATTGTCGGTAATCCGTCGCTGTTTGAAATAAATGATTAAAATTTAATTTTTTTTATTTTTTTAATAAAATATTATTTTATATATAAATATATTTTTATAATAGACATTAGTCTATATTATTTGTGAGAGGATTTTCTATCTGTAAATTCATTGGTATTCCTTTTATTATTAAAATTTAATTTTTTAATAAAATAGTTTAAAACATTGAGTAGTTTCGGTCCATGGTTTGAAAAAATCGATAGTCCACAGTTTGAACATAATGTTGCATATCATGTTCATTGTTGCAGTAATTAATTTGTAGGATAAGGACATGTAGGGAGATCAATAGTGATGCGTTATTACTATCGGTAGAGCGTAAATGCTGAGTCCACTATTATTAAAATTATTCCACCTTAAATGATAATTTTTTATTTTTTTTATGATAATCAAAGAAATAATTATAATACATCAATTTTATAAATAAATTATAATTATTGATAAAATATTTTTATATTTTAATTTTTTAAATTCTAATTAAAATTAAAAAGTGATAAAACAATATATAATTAAATATATATATAATTATTTTTTAAATTTTAAAAAATATATTTCAAGTGTGATAAAGTAAAAGAGTACAAATAATCTTCTAAAATGGTATGAAATGATTATGTTTTTTATTTCTGAATTTTAAAAGCAAGCTGAAACTTAGGCATACTCACACAAAATGTTATTTATTATGATGTAAATAGCCTCACGGAACTTAAAGCTATAAACTTTTTACTATCTAAAAACAAAAAGTTGAACTACACACACACACACACACACAGACATATATATATATATATATATATATATATTAAAGTTCTATATAAATTTTAGATTGATATTTTCATATTACTATTGACTCATTTCACTCCAATGTGCGTGTGCCATTATATTTCTAGGTTCCTAAGTATCCGTTTAATTTTGATATATTATCAATAAGGTTAATTTAATTAGTATAGGATAAATTATATTCACAAAATTTATAATTATATTATTTTTTAAAAGATCAAATTAATTAGTACATGAATTATGGTATACAATAATAAATGAAAATTATGTGATAAGAAATTATAAAACTTAAGATAATTATCAAATGAAATTAAAACAAAATGAAAAAGCAAGTGGTTTGGCACATTCATTTTTACTATAAGGCATGAACGATATGCAATGTAATATATATATATATATATATATATATATATATAAAGAAAACCCAAACCCTATTTAGGTTCTCTCTCCCCTCTACCCAAAACGCTGTCGTCCCCTTCTCTCTTTCAATCTACCCCCTTTTCTCTTCCCTCTACTTAGAGCAACGGTGACTTCAGCCCTAAGGAGAAGGTGAGTGTGTCTTAGAGATGAGGGAGGTCCATGTCGAGGCATAGTTCGAGAGTTGGTGAAGGGAAGGGAGGTCCATCCTCAGAACGCCGCCGTTGAGGGCCCCACTTCCGCCACGACTGATTACCTCTACCACCGCAAGCAAGACGTCTTTTAAATTGCCCAACCAATTTCGTCTCCCATCTATATATAGAAGCATTAGAACCAAATTTTCCCATTCTGGGTCTCTCTGGTTCACTACCAGATTGCCCCCTCGGTTGGTAAAGTTCGCTGCTTTAGCGTCTCAAGGAGAAGCCGAAACTACCCAGACCGAAGAGACAATTGAGGAACCAGAAATCCAGGTATTATCTTCTAACTGAACCTAATATTTGTATAGACATGTAATAGATTCATAAAGCAAATCATTTATAGCTAGGTTTATTTTAGGGTTTAGTCTTTTCTCTTGGTTTATTTGTCTCTTTTTCGTTTTGATTTTATAATATATTAGCTGAGAAATGGGGAACGAATTTTGAATTTTAATAATTGACTGGGGGTTTGAGTTAGTAGATACCGAAGTTTAACTAAAACAGTAAGCTGAAATTCAAAATCATTGTGTATAAATTCTTTTGGGAAATATTATTTTGTTCATTGATTGTAGTGATTTTGAACAGGACTGAAACTCATTTAGATCTGAAATTTAGATGATGAGTTCATTTAGATCTGAAATTTAGATGTGGAATCTCATATCGTGTTATGGTCTTTAAAGTCCTCTGGTTGGCTGTTTTACCACTGCTTGCATTTATTTAGATCTGATATAATGGTCTTCAAAGTTCTCTGATTTCTTTGCTGCACAGGTTTCTTTGGCTTAAAATATTGGTTTTCAAAGTTGTTAGCTTGTGTTGTTTTTGGTTTTAATATCAGGTCAGTTTAGTGGCCTGAAACTAGCCTTATTCCTGTATTTTCAAGAATCATATGGACTCTTGAACTTGTAACTTCATTAGTTAACGCTTCAAAGTACTGCTGAGGTAGGTAACAGTTTAATCATATAGGTGTTGATATTATATTCTTAGCTAGATGGATATGATTTTGGTCTTATAAGCAATTTTTTTTCGTTGGAAAATCTGGTTTATGGTGTGAAGAAAATGGTTCTACATATTGGCCTCCATTCATTTTAAATCTGAGAAAACTTTAGATTCTTTTGTTGGTGGTTGGAGCTGAAAGTATTCATGTTTTATATAATACAATTATTGTTCAAGTACTTATTCTGCATTTCTTAATATAGTTTTGCAGAAACCATTGACTTGAATGTTGAAGATCTTGTTTCCCATAAGCACACACCTTATGTGATCATTCTTAATTATAGAAGTAAACAACTTCATTAATATTATATGAAGTTTTCTGCAGGCTGTATATAAATTTGCAGAAGATCTATCAAGCAAAATCTGAGGCTGATTATCTTATGATCGAGAAACGGGTGAGGAATATCCTGAAAAAAATAGGGAGAGATGCTGATAGCATCAAAAGGTCCATGATAAAAAGCTTTTGCAAAAATGCTAGACAACTAAAGGTAAGTATTTGAGGTTGTGCTATTTGTTGTCCTTGATGGTGTTTGCTCCTCCATATGCTGATTGTAAATGTCATATCCAAGGGCGCTCCATGATGATGTCTTCATGTATGCTTGCTTTTCTATTGATTATTTTCTTTTTTTTTTCAAGATCTCTGTAAAGTTACATAGGCATGATGATTGGCTACCTTAGTAACTTAGATTTTTCATATCTTATGATCTCTTTATCAGCTACTAGTTGTTGATTGTGCAGTTGTGCTCAGGTACCAAGTAACTTCAGGTCTTGGTTGAAATATTTATGTCTGGCCCTGTATCTTAGCTTTTGCCAAACTGTACAAATTCTTAATTAGAATTTTGTATTCCGTGTTCCTCATTCCAATAAATCATTGGGAAAACATGCCTGAGAAGCTCCTTCAATCTACCTTCTAATGACAATTCATCATGCTCTATTTTTTTGGGTTGCAGATTGTATTATGAGTAGAATATATAAGAATTGAACAAAAATTAAAATGACATTGCAACTAACTGATAAGCGTAAATGAATTGGATAAAGAATCAAATCCATGATTGTACAATTTCTAGTAACCAAAGTAAGATGACTTGTGTGAGTTGAGTGCTAAATATCAAATCCCATAAACACCAAATTGAGTGTCAAGTAGCACCTCACATAATGAGGATTTCAAGCTATATGTTGGAAGAAAATAAATAAAGAGATGTGTTGGCAGCAATAAATGCAGGCTTTTATACTGGCAATGCTACAACTGTTTAGATAGTAAATGATGTTGGGTGATTTGAATGTACACTTTAATTTTAAATTCTTTCTGCTGTATCCGTTAGGTAGGCTATTGCTTTTTTTTATTTTTTTTTAATTTTTTAACTAGGTATGAAAGTAAATTCTTTCTGCTGTATCCGTTTTGGTGCTTTTGAGCTCCATTCAGTTGCTGCTTTCATTGGTGGAGTTGCATCACAAGAAGTGATCAAGGTCTTTCTATTTATTTATTTTTCCTTTTTGTGACTAGGCTTTATATTCATAACTTGCTATTGTGCCATGAACTATCATCACTATACTGTCACTTGAAGGTTTACACCACAGGAAAACATTTTAAAATTTGGTTATTTGGAGATGCTTCTTCACCTTGCATCTTCTAAGATTGCATTTATTCTGTTAATTGTAGCTCATAACGCAACAGTTTGTTCCCATTTCTGGGACTCTCATATTCAATGGCATTGACCAAAAGTCTCAATTGTTGGTTCTGTAGAATATTTCAAAGGTAAGTTTTAGTTTTGCCTTGGAATGCAGTTACATAACAGACACAGTTTATCTGAGTCTTATATTTGACCTTTCTATTTTTGTCGACAGATCCGCCTGTCAAAGCCTACATTTTCCTGGTAAAACTTCATTACATAAATTAGCATAGGCTTTGTTTGAATCGTTTTGAGGTGTATGTTATTTTAGTCATAGTTGCATTTGTTCTTGGTACTTGAGTCATTGATGGGAAACTTGGAAACTAAAGGAAAACAATGAAATTTTCTTTTATATGTCTTTTGAGAGCTGAAGTATAGATGTCTAAAGAATAATTGCATGTTTTGAATATCAAAACATCTACCATGCAAGATTTATCAGGACCAATGTTAATATGTCACTTGCATATTTTTGTTTTGTGCATGTCATAATTGAATGCTCAGGAGTACTAGTGCAAAAGGTTGCATCCTAAGAATGTGTGTGAAAAGGTTTACAGACAACCTCCTCTTTCTGTAAAAAGGGGTAAGCTGAGAAAGCAAGACTTCTCCATTACAAAGCAGAAGAAAGCTCTTCTACTGGCTGCTGATTCACTTGGCAAAAAGATCCAATATGATTCCCCAGGCTTCTTACCCAATGCCTCAGGTGATTAATTTTACAAAAGATATATATATATTTTTGTGGTCTCTAGATTTCATTTTCCTTTTCAATTTTTTATTTGGAGAAACTTCTACCTCTCTCATTCCAAAGCTGACTACTACCTCTTTTCTGGTGTACTGGATTTTGAACGGAATACCGACAGAAGTTTTATCATATCATCAATTCAACAAAAGAAAAGGTTTCTCATAAAATTAATAGATATGATTCCAATTATTTACTTGTAATTGGTTATCATTGTAGTTTGACATTAAAGGGCTAAGATTACACAAGTTAATTAAAATAATGAGTTTGTTTAAAGAAGTTAAGTTTATTGCGATGGCATTTTTCTTGTAGTGGAAGTTCTTTTTGACTTTGTGATTAATCAGGTTGGAGTTGTTAGTAACTTGTTTTATTTTGTTCTTGCATGCTTATTTTAAAATGTTTGCTTTTGGATATAATTCATCTCTAAGCTTTGAAGTCCCTCATGTGAGAAGGCAGAGTTAAATTATTACATTTCAATTGCATATGGTTAAATCAATTTGATTGCAACTCAATTGATTTTATATTTTCACAAGTTTATGACACCTTGATACAAATATAGTGTGCAATTGTATCCTGAATGTTCTAAATACAGCAATCTAATTGCCATTATTTATCAATAGTGTTATATATTCCTAGTATGTCCTTTTTCACAGGTTAATGTAGAACATGTTGATTGTTATATATTCCTGGTATGTCTTTTTTTCTGTTATCTATTCAGTAGTTATGCATCTTGCTAAAAGTTCTGGCAATTTACTGGCTACCTCATGGTGGTTTTGGAACAGATCTATTTGAGTTTTATATGGTCTTTTATTTTCCTTTCTAAATTATAATCTTCAAGTTCAATCTCGTAGGTGTACATAAAACATCCATTTGATTTTGCCTACTCTAGGTGATGTTAAAGATGTTGTAGCAACAGCCAAGTGCTGCTTAAAGAATTCTAAGGCATTTTTGGGGTCTTCTTCTAGCATGGGATTGGGCTCTTTTCCTCTGCCCAAACTTGAGACCTGAAGGTTTGATGTTTTCAGGCTCTGTTTATTTACTAAAGATTTAATGATTAAATGCATCATTATTATTAGAAGAAAGCTAAAATGTGATGCAGGAATTGGTTTCGCAGTCAAGGTTACTTAAAATAACTTTGGATGAAAGAAGAATGCTTGACATGGTTTTGAAGAACTGTGCATTACAAGAAGCAGGGCGCATATTAGGTATAGGTTATATTGGTCATCGACCAGTTGATGACCTTACTTCACTAATTGTTTAAAAATTTAAAGTTTTTATTGTTTTTAAGAATGTTCTAAGTATATTTAGTGTTGAGTTTTTTATTTTTGGCATTGTAATTTATACAATATTTGTATAGATTTTATATAATTTTTTGTATTAATTATTTTTGACATATATTAAAATTATTAATTAATATATATATTGAATTTAGATTTAATACTTTTATATTAACTTTATTGTGTTTAATTTGGGATTTACAAATAGTAAATATATAATTTTGCAACAAATTATAAAAAATAATGTGTTACCGACGGAAATATCCGTCGCTGTTTATACTAAAATAAATTAATAATTTCTTAATTAAATATTACCGACGGTTTACTGACAACATTTTTCGTCGGTAAATGGTCAATGCGACGAAACATCCGACGGATTTTAAATAAAATTACCGACGAAAGATTTTTTATAAATCCGTCGATAATATTTACTGACGGAATTTTCCGCCGGTAATTTGGTACCTACGAGCGTTTTACCGACAGATATATCCGTCGGTAAAATAATAAAAAGCCGTCGGTAAAAGCATAAATCCGTCGGCAAAAATCTGTCGGTAAAATGCATTTTTTTTGTAGTGACCCAATGAAAACTAGTTTGACAGCTGAACATAAAAATATAATTCAAATATATAAAAAAAAGCATAATTCAAGTTTGATAAATTTTCGTTGGGGTTTCTCATTAAATGTCACTTCAAGCATGTATTTTCATTTGATGTTAGAACTCTTGATTTTTTTTCATAAATTGCTTGCTTTCATGTGTCAAATTATGCTAATGCTGATTTTATGACTGATTAGTTGGTGATTGAAAACACTACCGGTTTTGATGGGAGCAGTGGCTTAAATTTTTTGGAATAACAAAGTTCATAAAATCCCTAAAATAATGAATGGAGTTGTCACTTATGTATATGTATGTCCTGGTGATGCTTGGCTTCATAGATGGCTGTAAGTTAGTTATCTTGGTGAATAACATACAGGCAATCTCAATACAAACTTGCTCCTAGTTTATACAGTAGGGCAATTAGTTCAAAGACAAATTTAGGCTCTTGAATTGACTTGTTTATACATGTTCTTAATTAAGCATTTGCTATGCCATAGTTAACTTTTTGATGAATTTTGGATTACCAACCATTGTTCATTGAGACAAATTTGGCAAAATTCCAACTCTGATTAGATTACTCTGTGACTTACTTTTTGCACACAGTTGCAGTTCTACTAAAAATATATGACTAGAATTGATATATAGGCTTTTGCATAAATTGTGTAAAAAATCAACAATAATTTAGTGACGGAATAGCGATGATAATTCCGTCGCAATTTTTTATAATACTGGCTAAATTTAGCAACGAAAACTTTAATTCAGTTGCTGGAAATAGCAACGAAAATTGATTTCGGTTGCTATAAATAGTTACGAAATTTCTATTCGGTTGCTAAATATAGCAATAGAAATTCTAATTCCATTGGTAAAAATAGCAATGGAAATTGAAATCCGTCGCTAAATTTAGCAACAAAAAAAATTTCCGTTGCTAAAAATACTAACCGTCAAATTTGCAACTGAATGTTTCGTTGCTAATTTTTATTAGCAACGGAAATTCAACAAATTCAGTTGCTAATTTTCATTGCTATTTGTTAATTTTCTTATAGTGAGCTGCTTTTCTCCAACTGCATCATTGAAACTACTTCCCTCTAGCCACTTCATGGGAGACTTCTCTTCTCCAACTACCTTATGGAAATGGCTTCTTTTCTCTAACTGCCTCATGAAAATGGCTTTTTTTTTTCCAATCACCTTATGAAAATGACTTTATTCTCTAACTGCCTCATAGAAATCACTACAAGAAAATTCTGAAATAGCAACGGAAAATAGCAATGGAAATTGTTGATTTTTCGTTGCTAATTAAAATTAGCAACGGAAATTAGCAACGGAAAAAATCGGTTGCTATTTTCACCGTTGCTATTTTTAGCAACGGAATCATAGCAACGGAATTTGAATTCCGTTGCTAATTCCAACCATTGTAAGATTCGGTGAAATTTTCAAAATAGGAACGGAAAATAATTTCCGTTGCTATTTTCAGCAACGGAAATCACAATTCCGTTGCTATTTTCAGCCAGTATTATAAAAAAATGCGACGAAATTTTCGTCGCTCTTCTGTCACTAAAATATTGTTGATTATTTACAAAATTACTTTCAGTTTTTCTATTTGTGGCCCGATCTCAAAAAATTTTGAACTTAGATTGTGATAGAAGATTACGAACTAAATCAAATATTTGTGGTAATCACATGTACTACAAATGAAATTAATTTTCACTCTATTTTTAGAAATTGTAACTATAAAAAAATAATATAAATATGGCCCATAAGATCTTCTATCACAATCTAAGTTCAAAAATGCAGCAAAAAATTAACTAAATTTGTAGAGCCAAAGCAGCAGCCCCATTCCTTTTTTCAACTACAATAGGACACCTCTCAATTCATCAAAATTAATTCAAAAGCAAAAATCATACAAAGATTCAAAATCAATTCAAAACTTGCATCCAAATATCCAAAATTAAATCAACCAAAATCAAACCAAGAAGAAAAAGAGATATGAGTTAGAACGTACCTTTGAAATTTAGATTCTTTAGATCCACAGAAGAAGAGAAACAGACAAACCCAAAACTCCATTATAGACAAACCCACTTTTACCCTTTACAATGAGTCAAGTAAGTTTTAGATTGAGAGATCTAACCCCAAATAAACAACAAAGAAGCAAAAACGAAAATTAAAGATAAATAAAATTATCAAATCAAAGGAAATCAAGAAAAAGAAAATAACAAAAAAAGAAAAATTGGGAGAAAAATAAGTACCTTTAGATGAGATTGAAAGAGGCCTTGATGGAGAGCAAGAGAGAGAGAGAGAGGCTTGAGGCAGAAAAATGTAGAGCCAAAGAAAATCGCAGCTTTTATACTTAGGGCTAAAAAAATCGCAGCTATTTTTTCAAATTAGCAACGGAATTCGATAGTTTAGCAACGGAATTCTGTTTTCGTTGCTAAAATAGCAACGGAAAATAAATTCCGTTGCTATTTTTCACATTAGCAACGGAAAATGAATTCCGTTGCTATTTTTCAAATTAGCAACGGAAAATAAATTCCGTTGCTATTTTTTGGAACAAATTTTTTTTCTCGAATAATCTTAATTTAGCAACGGAAATGGAATTCCATTGCTATTTTTAAAATTAGCAACGGAAAATGAATTCCGTTGCTATTTTTTGTGAAAAAATTTTTCTCGAATGATCTTAATTTAGCAACGGAAATGGAATTCCGTTGCTATTTTAAAATTAGCAACAGAAAATGAATTCCGTTGCTATATTTTGGCGCTAAAATTTCCCTCCTTTTTAGCAACGGATACAACCATTTTGTATTTTGTTGCTAAATCCCTAAAACTTCAACCAATTTTAGCAACGGAATTTATTTTCCGTTGCTAAATAGCAACGGAATTGGTATTTCGTTGCTATTTGGCTATTTTCTTGTAGTGAATGGCTTATCTTCCATTGCCTTACAAAAATAGCTTCTCTTTAACTACCTTATGGAAAGGACTTCCCTCTAATTGGCTCATGGAAATGGCTTTTCTCCAACTGCCTCATAGAAATGGCTCCCTTCTAACTGCCTCATGGAAATGTTTCTCTCTAACTGCCTCATGAAATTGGCTTCCCGCCAACTACCTTATAGAAGTGGTTTTTCTTCTGCAACTGCCTTATGGAAATAAATCCTTTCCCACTAAGACGACAACCGTCACACCTCCTTTTTAGAACATCATAAGTCGCATCTCTTTCAAAATTGAACTGAATATATAGAACTATTTCCCATTCGTTTTGATTTTTAGTCTGATTCAATACAATAAGAACCGATTTGATTTTCAGCCAATTTTTTTATTACTAATTATGACTATAGATCCAATCCGAATCCGTTCCAAAAATAAGTGATCCAATCTGAAAGTGATCCAAAAAATAATGACCCGAAAAACCTGAATCCAAAAAGAACTAACACAAAATGACTCGTACCATACCCCGCCCGATCCAAACCCATTTCCCAGTCTACTAACATATTGCAATATTCGTTTAACATCTACGCAATATTACTTTCATATTTATCCATTGGTATTGCATTGTTATTTTGGCTAGATATATCTACTACTGAATTTTAATTTCATTACTATTTTTTGGTTTATTCATTTTATCCATTTAAATATATTTTTACATTATTTAATTGATTGTAAACATTTATATTATATTTTATAGACAATATAATGCATACCGTTTTTTAATAAAAAAAAAACTATCAAAGTGAAATATGAACATCACATGTCTTTTTTTAAAAAAATAATATCGCAAGCTAATCTAACTTTATTTTTTCATAATTAAGGGCTTGATGCAATTGTTATTTTCTTAAGTGTGTTTCTAATATTATTTTGACAATAAAATTTTAACGACTTCACGTGATCAAAAATTTAAAGATTCATGAAATAAAAATTTTAAAAATTTAATAGCACAAAGAAATATGTCATTTTACGGACAAAAATTGCATATTGCGGTACTGCCTTTAAAATTCCACAAGCCCGGGTGGCAGTAATGTAAAGTTCTATACAAATGAGTTAACTTGCAGTGAGCGTGGATTGAACACGACCTTCAGATCTTCAGTATGCTGTCCAAATTGGGCTATCGCTGCTCAATGGCCCACCGACGAGAACGTTCTATTCAAAATAGAATTACGCAACTCCTTCCTCATGCCCTCCGTAATCATGGCCAAAGGCATTAATTATAGAGTTGTAGCAATTAAATTATGTGCAATATAATAGCATTCCATGTCAATATGGTCCCACAAACCCATCCTTTTACTCAATACACATTCTGGCTTATCTCTACCCAAATGCCATAACCACATTATAATCATCATCAAAAGTTCACATTCATTCCATCCACTCCACTCGATTGTAGAAATTTCTTTTTTCTTTTGAAAGAACATGTTAAGAATAGAGAGTTCACTAAGTGTTGCTTGTTTGTTAAGGATCTCATAATTAAGCAAAATGGTTTAAATTCGTACAAAAGAAAAAAGAAATTTCTACAACATTCGTACAAAAATCAAGTTTGAAAGCTTTTGGTAATCATGCTACAGGTTAAATAAAGGAAAAATACATTAAAAAACACATAGTTGGTGAACGTTTTTAGTTACACATTTTAATTTTACTAATGATGCTTTCCATATATAAAGTTGATAAATAATAATCAATTGTTCACATTTCCGAATGTTGACAAAAACATATTCATTGTTTCCTCAATTCTTTTTGTATGTATATTTTCTTTGTTATGTTTAGGAGCTAATAGATATGTTTTTGTCAATATTAATGTGAATTTAACTATAGATAGATAGATAGATAGATAGATAGACAATATTAATGTGAATTTATATATATATATATATATATATAGATGTAAAAAACGTCATTTGTAAAGTTGAATTGCATAATTATAAATTTTTACATTTGCAATTTATGCATGATTTCTTAAGTAAAATTTGAATTTCAAGCAATAATATGATATTATCCACTTAAATTTTATATAAAAAAAATAATATAATTATTCTAGTTCCGGGCAAAATGGCCTACCTTTATTTAATATGATGGTAGAAATTAAAGAAATTCACAAAATCTTTTCTAAGTGGGACAATGCTTAGTTATGTCCCAAAATACTTGCTAGCTATGTGATTTTAAATGCTTCCAACTATATATAAATTATTAGTATGATCCAAAAGAGTTCAAATATCATTTGATAATAAAATCCAAAAAGGAAAATAAAAAATAAAATACTTGACTCTTTATGATAAGAAAATAGACTTGATATAACTCAACTTTAAAAATTAATTTCTGAAATGAATTTATCCAAACTGTTATAAAAAGTGTTATATTTTTGTGATTAGGTAATATGGAACACTTAATACACTTTTCTTTCAAATTCAGACCGAATATATATATATATATATATATATATATATATATATATATATATATATATATATATATATATATGTATGTTGCACATTTGGAACGCAAAACTTGTAAACTTTGCCATTTATAAGTAGTTCAATGTCAAGAACTAGTGGTTATAATGGCATGTAGGGAAAATGGATTTGCGTCTTACTCAACCACAAAATTTAACTTTTAAATAAAAATTGTACAAATTTTTATAAAAAAAAAATTATATTTTTATAGCTAGTAGATCAAAAATATCGAGAATAGCATGATCACAATTCACAAGATGGCCATCACAATTCAAAAATCCTAAATTATTGTTATCGTGGTCGTCCTCAAACTACAAGAAAATATCAAATTAGCAACATAAATCCAATTTCGTTGCTATTTAGCAGCGAAAATTAAATTTCGTTCCTAATTTTGGTGGAAATTGTTTGCTTTAGCAAGGGAATGAAAAATCATTGTCTTCTGTTGATGAAAATAGAGGGAATATTTAGCGTCAAAATTTTACGATAGAATTTAGCAACGGAATTCTATTTCCGTTGTTAAATTAGCAACGAAATTGCATTTTTATTGCTAAATTAGCAACTGAGATAGTATTCCGTTGTAAAATTAGAAATGAAATTTAATTTCCGTTGCTAAATTAACAGCAGAAATAGAATTTTGTTGCTAAATTAACATCCGTTGCTAATTTACATTTTCAATGAAAAATAGAAACGAAATTGTATTTCTATTGCTAATTAGCAACGAAATTTGATTTTCGTCAGTAAATTAGGGGCATTTAAGTACTTTTAAATTTGTTAGAAATATAAAATAATAAAACCCTAGTATTACCTCTGCTTCCCTCTCTTTCTTTTGTTGCTGTCGTCATTTGCGTATCGTTCCTACCCCGCTATTCACTCGCCTGCTGTATTCTTCTCAGCTTGGAATAATTGAATCTCTAAAGAAGAACATTGATGGTATTTTAGCTTTTTCTATAAGTCTTTTGTTATATATTAGAGGTTTTAGCTCTTTCTATTCTTATCTCAAATTTTCCTGCAGATTTTCTCGTTGAGAAATGTAGTTTTCCGGGGGATAAAGCCCCAAGTCTCCGAGCTGAGCTCTTCAAAACTTATGGCAGTTCTCTCATCAATTTGCAGGTAAATTAATCTTCAAAAGCAATGAATAATGAGTGAAATGATGATTTTAATTTTAAGTTCTAATTAAATATGTAAAATTATGTTTCAGGCATTAGGCTATGACATCGATGCTAATGATTATCGCAGGTAATTTTGAAATCTTCAATCACTGCTTTATTTTTAGTTAAAGATTAATTTCTAATCTTAGCAAATTTGATTTGTCTATTTTTATCATTTCCAGTTTCGTTCATGGAAGATTGCCTTACAATTTGATCAAACCAGACTGTCAGTTACGCAATCTCCTCAGGAGCATTACGCAAAGAAAAATTGTGAGTTTAAAAAACAAAATTAGTTATCACAAGTGCAAACTTCATAAAACATTGATTTTTCTAGAAATGTCTGTTAATGTTGGAGAATGTCTAATCTTCAATACAAAGGTATCTTTTGTCCATAAATTAGTATTATCCTCTTACTACAATGCACTAGAGGATGATAGCAAATTTGACAAGGTCAAAATTTGCTAGTAATAACATCTTTGAAGCCTAATTGGACTCTATTGTGCTGATAATAATAATAATAATAATAATTATTATTATTATTATTATTATTATTATTATTATTATTATTATTATTATTATTATTAGATAGAGCTTCTCTAATATGGCAAATTGGTAGTATTTTATGTATATTACCTTCGCATTTGACTGGGAACGATTCTATGATTTGGATTGATATGTTTTGGCCTTTGCTTACATGGGGAATTAGTATCTTTCTTCTCATAAATTAGTTGTTGGACTTAAGGAGATTTTGATTGTTTTTAGTTTATTGCTGATGGCTAATTTAAAAATTTTGTGGTTTCTAGTAAACTATTTAGCTTTAATGTTAACACTTCTCTTCAAAACACATTCAACAACTTTTTGAATTAAATAAATTCAAAATGAGCAGGTAATGGCAACTTGCAGATATACTAGTTGGTTAAAGCTTGTCTATCTTAAATGTCGGTTAAAGAAAATTTATATTTGTTTAAATATTAAAGTTGTTTCTGGATAATAAAATTCCATTTGCCCTTTCTAAAAATAAATCCTAGTTTCTTTAGAGAGCTTCAACATGTCCAAGCTCCTTAAATGGAGGTAATTTAGATTGATAGCAGATTTCAGGGTGTATAAGAATAGAATATGTATTGATTATTGCTTTTACATAAATAAGAAATGATATGAAAAGTTGAATTCTGATTTGTAGCATGCGGTAATTGCTATATGTGCTGATTTTGTTTTGAGTTTAAGGGCATTTGCTTGGTTTAACAATTGCATGCCTGTTGCTTCTTTACAGCATTTTTTTCATCTCTGTTTCTAGATTGCCTCTTTCTGAAATTTAAGGCCTTTCTGAATGCAGTAAAAGAGACACCTGTAACAATGTTCTTAATTTATGTGCATCAGATCCTAGATCTCAAGAAAATAAAAGAAAACCAGGTTCAGCTTTGAAAGCAGAAACAAAAGAGTGATGAAGTAGCAAAAAGATTACAAGATGAAATTCAATCTATAAAAGCACAAAAGGTAGACTATTTGCAGTACGTCAAATTTATACTTATGTGGGTTTTAATTCTTGTGTTATGAAATTCTTTCCATTGTTTTTCTGCCCTTTTTAGTTTTACTTTTATTTTGAAATTAAATTGGAAAATCATTCTAATAATCTATATGTTATAATACAGGACATCATAAGGCTTCCCACTTCTTCTTTTTTTATTATTTTTTTCTGTGTGTTTATGTGTGTGTGTTTTTGACATTGGTCTAACTTTCCTTTTTTCTTTGTTTTTTTGGTAAACACTGCCAGTTCTGGGTTCTGCATTGCTTTTTTTCTTTTGTTGTTGTTCTGTCTATTGACTATGGCTTCCTTGTTTTAACGTACACAAGTATATTTTCTATGACTTGTAGGCACAAGCAATCAAGATGGCTTTCTTGTTTTAACATACACAAGTATATTTTATACATTGGGATGTGGTATTGCTATCCCTTCAGTGAAGAGGCTGTTCATTAGGTGATACTTCCTATTGCATTTCTATTATAGAATAGCCTATGGTGCTATATTCAAATAAATGTGTGTGAATTAATTTGAACATATAAATATTTGATTCTCGGTAGTTGTTGTTAGAGTTAATGCTTTAGCATATTTCCTTTGCTTAATGTCCATGTATATTGCTTTTATTTATTTGTTTATGTTAGTTATATTGGAATAAAGTTTCTCCAAACATGTTGCAGGATTGGTTGGTTTATCAAAGGCAAAATATTTGGCACAAACCTCATTTGTTGGATCCAGATTACATTGGAACTTCAAAATATTTTTTTATATTTGTTGGATAAGATCGACCTTCTATATGTGGCTTTAAAGTATGTTCATTTTTGGTTTACATTACATTGCATTGTAATCATATGTTTTTGGCAGTTAATGGCTCTTCTAGGCATCCAATGTCCTAAACTTTCTTTTTTGTCATTCATGGGTTTCTAGTATTAAACAAATGTACTAATTCGTTGCTAAAAATAGCAACGGAATTCTGTTGCTAAATTTAGCAATGGAAATCCTTATCCGTTGCTAAAATTGATCAATTTACCGAATCTTGCATTTTTTAATTTAGCAACGGAATTCAATTTTTGTTTCTGAAAATAGCAACTCCCGAATTAGCAACCAAAGTTTCCGTTGCTAAATTGCAATTTCCTTGTAGTGTCGTCTTGGTTGTTGTTGTTGTTGTTGTTATTATTATTATTATTATTATTATTATTATTATTATTATTATTATTAAAAAATTAAATTTTATTTTTCAGACCTAGTTTTGAAATTAGTGTGGGAAAAGTTGCAAGTGCCGCATGACAATTGAAAAAAAATATGTCTTCACTAATCAAAAGAGCATTTATATATACATTATCTTTGGAGAACGGTCACAAGATTCTCGATACATAAAATAATTAATTTAAACACTTATGATCATCAAACCCATCAATGGAGATTCCAATTCACGCAAAAATTTTCTCACTTCGTGTATTATTTTCACTATTATCAATCTGCAAAGCATGCAACCCAGTTGATAAAGAAGCATTACTTGATTTCAAGAAAAGGATCATTTCTGACCCATCAAATCTCCTTCACTCTTGGACAGATTCAACTGATTGCTGCACTTCTTGGGTCGGTGTTGGATGCGATGTTTCAGGCAGAGTTGTCAATGTTTCTAAGCCCGGTCTCCTTTCAAACGATGATTTCATTGAAGATACATGCATGTCTGGTACTTTGTCTCCATTTCTGGGAAATTTGTCAAGTCTTCAATTGCTTGATCTTAGTAATTTAAAGGATTTGAGTGGTTCAATTCTCCCAGAATTCTGTAAGTTATCGCAGCTTGCTTATCTCTTTCTTGATTCAAACAAGCATACTGGTTCGATTCCAGAGGGCTTAAAGCACTTCTCTAAGCTGAGGAAGTTGTATCTTAGTAATAATTTTATTTCTGGTAATGTTCCTTCTGCTATTTTTAAATCATGGAAAGTATTATCGGAACTTGGTTTATCAGGAAATTTATTGTCATGAAAGTTTCCTTTTACACTTGGGCATTTGGTTATGTTAACTAAGCTCGATCTTCATGGGAACAGATTTTCTGGTAATATTCCTACGAGCATTGGCAACCTTAAGCATCTCAAATATCTTGATATGTCTGAAAATCTGATAGCTGGGAGAATTCCAGGATCGATTGGAGGACTTTCTTCATTAGTTTTATTGTATTTGAATCAAAATCAACTTACAGGTAAAATTCCTGATTCAATATCAGGGCTTAGTTCTATGCAATTCTCTCGTTTATCCGAAAACAAGCTGACAGGCGATTTGCCTCCATCCATAGGTCAGCTTTCCAATATCCAACGGCTAATCCTCGAAAACAAGAAGCTTACTGGAAAATTGCCTGCAACAATTGGTCATCTAACAACTCTTACTGATATATTCTTCTCCAACAACAATTTTACAGGCAAAATTCCATCAAGTTTCGGCCATTTGCTCAATCTTCAATCGCTAGACTTATCGAGAAATCAACTCTCTGCTGAACTACCTCCTCAGCTAGCTAACTTGCAAAGGCTGCAGAATTTGGACCTGTCATTTAATCCTCTGAAACTAGTGAAAATCCCAAACTGGTTTCAGAAATTAAAACTTTTTCGACTTATGTTGGCAAAAACTGGCATTAAAGGACATCTACCAAGCTGGCTAGCATCATCTCCTATATCAGTACTTGACTTGTCAGGTAATGACTTAACAGGAAACTTGCCTAATTGGATTGGGAACATGACTAGTCTTTCGTTTCTAAATCTATCAAATAAT
This sequence comes from Excoecaria agallocha, assembly GCA_037975025.1. Taxonomy (NCBI): domain Eukaryota; kingdom Viridiplantae; phylum Streptophyta; class Magnoliopsida; order Malpighiales; family Euphorbiaceae; genus Excoecaria; species Excoecaria agallocha. The sequence goes on along the minus strand of CM075811.1, from coordinate 23,788,176 downwards.
GGGTTCCATTCATCAATCCCAGTCGAATTCAATAATCTTTCACTTTTAATGGATCTTGATCTTCACTCCAACAAATTCGTTGGTGGCCTGGATTCGATTTGTTTGAAACAAGTGCAAGAGACATTAGGCCAATACAGTTCCATTGATGTTTCTAACAATATGTTCTCGGATGCTATTGATGATAGCATTGCAGAAAGGCCTGCAATGCGTGCAATCATTCCCTTGATTGTTTCTGGAAACAAGGTAGGAGGATCAATACCGAAATCGATAGGAAAATTGAGTGAATTACAAGTACTGAAGCTGGCGAAGAATGGCCTATATGGGAAGATACCTGCGGAGCTTGGTAATGCAAAGAAATTGTCAGTAATTGTACTTTCAATGAACAGGCTAACTGGAGCTATTCCAGAAGAGGTGATGAACTTAAACGGGCTACAAGAGTTTGATGTTTCTGGTAACAGATTAAGTGGGAAAATTCCTCATCATAAAGCCATTATTCCTGCATCTGCTTTCAAGAATAATGCTGGACTATGTGGAGCTCCACTTCCGCCTTGTAAGAGATTGTAGTCAACATTCGTTTTCCTCCGTTCTTTAAAATATTCAACTTCTGTTAATCCCTTGCAGACCTGTTCATAGGTCCAATTTTTGCTGGATTTGGGCCGAAAATTGGTGAACTTAAAGTGATTTTTTAAATATTTTTAATTAGTGTCCAAATTCTAGCCATGATCGGTGATCCTATGTTACGGAAAGTTTTTAACACTTGAGTTTAAATATATTTTACATTTTGAGATGAAAAAGTTATTCACATGTTCAATTTTAACTAAAAATAACGGCATGAATGGCAGGTGAATTTGCCTTTATTTTATTAATTAGAGGCCGATAATGATTCCAGAATAAAGGTATAAAATATAATAAAAAGCTAATAGAGTTGAAATTGTAGGCTTTTTTTTTTTTTTAAGATAGCTCATAATTTAATTAATTATGAATTCGAATTCAATTAGAATTCTGTAGAAAAAAAAACATGCTATGGATTTACTGATTGTATATTAAGAAAAAATTGATTCTCTTCATTAATTTATAGTTTCTGATTTATGGATAACATCAATTAACACCCACGTGGAGAACTCTTATAAAATAGAAAAGTGGCAAAATCCATTTTTGAATTTTTAAAACTTTCCTTTATTGAATTTTTAAAAAATAATAAAATTAAGTTTTTATATTTTAATATAAGATAACAATGTTATCTCTAATAAACGAAATTAATGTGTGTATATTTCAATTGTCCTTAAAAAGCGTGTCATTTTTTTAAAAAATATTTAATGTGAAAAATTTTAAAAATTTAAAAATTCAATATTAAAATAAAGTTTAGATATCCAATCGAAAATGGATTTTAACAGCATATATAATACGCCATCAAGGACAATTAAAACACGCCAATATTAATTTTATTTATAAAAGACTGCTTGTTTTCTCATGCTAAAGCATACGGATTTTGTTTAGAAAAAAATTAAATGAATTTAATATAAAAATTTTTAGAAATTTTAAAATGAATTTTTCCTTGAAAGAATTATAAAAAATAAAAGAATAACTTAGACTTAACTTAAATTTATCTTTCTATGTCCATAAAACACGAGAGAATAAAGCGAGGACTTTCTGGATAAACCAAAAAAAATTAAAAATTATAAAATAAGTAAAAAATAAAAAGTGAGTTACAAGGTCCTTGTTTAGCTATTTCCCTATCTTATTATGTAATGTGCATGCTCGCATATTATGCCTCGCTTTTTAAGAGTAAGATCGTATTTACCACAATACTATTAACTCATCTATACATCAAAAACTAGGAGGTGAAATATACCATGTCGGAGTGTCCATGGTGATAACTCCAAATTATTGTATTTTTTAAGTGTGTTTTGTGTGTGTTTTTTAGTATGTTATTCCGTGTTTATGTCTGTTTAAAGTAAAAATAAATCATCTTGTCAAATTATGTTAAGATTGGCGAATTTTGTGTTGAAATGCAGAATTTGGACTTAGGTCACAATTGGAAGGTATTTCTTGACAACCATGACTTCAAGCGAACTTCAAAGAATTAGGTTAAGAGTTAGCTCACAACGGGCAAGAAAAGGGTGTCAGCTATGAGGTCAACCAATTTTTGCTTAATTTTAGTCCGGAAGCATTTTACTTGATCAGCAGCATTTGGGGTCATGGCTGCATGGTTTTACTTGCTCGCCGTGAGGTGCTAAAAAGTACAGAAAACTCAAGGCTCCCAGCTAGCAAGAATTCCTACCAACCATGAGATTTGCCAGTATATATTCGTAGACTTCATTTGTAGCGAGATCTGGCTCCCATTATTCAGATAGCTTGAATTCTTTCCGTAATATTTCTTTGTAATTAGTTTATACACTAATTGATGGATTCCGTCGCTAATTAAATTTAGCGACTAAATTGTCGTCATCGCTATTTTTCTGTCGCTGGACTTTTTTGCGACTAAATTAAAACAATCGTTAATAATAGCAACGAATATTCCATCGCTAATTAACCCCTAAAGTCAGTCGCCCTTAAAAAAACTTAGCGACCGAATATTTCGTTGCTAAATTCTACCATCAGTCATCAAAACACTTTCATTTTTATATTAGCGACAAATTTCTAGTCGCTATTCCGTCGCTAATTATATTGTAGAATCTTTTCTATTACTATTACCATTTTTTTATTATTATTAGTATTAATATAATAATAACCTCCAGAATTTAATTTATATTAATAAAAATTCATCAATGTTATTAATTTAAAAAATATAATATCAAAGAAGTACAATAAATTATGTAGTACTTTAAAAGTACTTAGAAAAAAAATTCAAATTAAATATTGGCACTAAAAAAAATTATACAATATGCTACCAAAAGAAAAACTTTACGGTCTTCATCGTTCCCCACAAACAGCAACCGACACACTTGCCTTCTTCTTCTTATTGTACCCATTTGAAAATCCAACTCTTCCACTAGACCTGAATGCATCATAACAAATTAGAGGCAAGTAGTTTTGCCCTTTCTACCATTATAAAGAGATAACAAGTAAAAAGACATATGGGCTTGTTCTCATATTTGAGATTTTATAAATACAAATGCAAAGACAAACATGCAATACTTAGAGAACCATACCAATCATCTGGTTTCTTTAAAGTTTTTTATATTTAAGAGACATATATATCTTTTAATTACTAAATATTGAAATAAAAAATTCAATATAAAATATTTTATATTTTTAACTTTTTTATAAGCCATCAATTAACAATATTGATCAAGAAAGATTATAAGGTAGCATGCTAACATGGACAGAATTTAATTATGTTTAATTAGACTGAAAAAAATATATATGCAAGGTGCCAAATTGATAACATGGAAACCGGAACTCACTTCATCAACAAGCAAATGCAACAAGTAAAACAAATAAGAATATAAGCCTCATTAATAACTAGAAGATGGACAAAGTAACATTTTTAACCAAACTAATAGCTTTAATTTTACATAAGAACATGCAAAGATTAAAAAAACAAATATTTTTATATTTTTTTTATAAAACAATTAACATTTAAAATATATTTGATGTAAAAAAAATTATTTTATATTCATTTTAATTAAAGAAAATTGAAGATAAATAGATGGAACGTAGAAAAATTATGCCCACATCTGTCAATTTTACCTTCATTTCATTTGATTAATAGAATAGAACTACTAATTTTTTTGACATTTATGAATTGAAGAATTTCAAAACAGCTTTCTCTCTTTGCATGAAAAAAGAACATTAAGGCAATCATGAGAAAGTCAAATAATTGATTCAATAATAGCATACTTTTGTGATGGATAGAATCTATAACACTAGCTAATATTTTTTTGTCAAAGAGAGCTTGTCAAAATATAACAGTAATATAACAAAAGGTTGTTTCGCACTCAAGATATCTTATAAGATTTATGGATTACACCTGAACGTTTAGTGCTATCAATTTCCTATGTGCCCTTTGTAATTGTTGATAATAGGGGTGGACAGCACAAATCAAAAACCCTAGACTGCCAACTGAAAATCACAAAATCTATACCGGAAATAAATTATCCAGAATTGATTTTTTGAACATTTCAATACCCTAGTAGCCAACCAAAACAAACTACAAAAGAATATACATGTGTACTATATTAAGTATATATATTCCTTAAGAACAAAATTTTCATACTTTCTGACAATTTCAACCATGTTTTTTTTTTTTTTTTATATTCATTCATATTTACTTCTATTGAAAGGACCAAAGTCGACAAACAAAAAATGACCATTTTTCAACATTTTATGCATGCTTACTACTAAGTCAGCCAAATTAATAAACAATATATATAAACCAACACAAACTTACTCTATATAATTGAATACAGAAATTTTATTTTAATAAGAAGAAGCAATCTTTACATATCTCAAGTAATTAAGATAAATTAAGTCCTTTTATTTTAGAAGCATTTTGAAACAAATAGTTTAGTAGGCAGCACTAAAATCTATAAGTGGTTCAACAAGGGAAAACTTCATTATTATGCATAATGGTGCTCTCAACAGGGCATGGTTTATGATAAGCCGAAAACAATAGTTGCAGTAATATGTTCGCATTAGATGAATGAAGAATATCCCGACATTTTTTACAAGGAAAGACAATATATATATAACAAAATTGAACCAATACTACAAACTAAGTAATTTAAGAGTGATTAATAAGTAATTTAATAATGATATATATATATATATATAGAAAGTTACAGGTTTTCATAATAATCAGAAATTGAACCAATACTTTTAATATGGTTGTTATTAGTTATAGTGAAAGGACACGTATTAGAACTCTACTTTCATTAGCTTATACCATTAATTTAATGGGAATTTCTAATAGAAATGATATAAACATTTAACTAATGAATAAAATTAATTCTGCTAATTTCTCTTAATTTCAAAGCATATTCTAATTGGTTCATTCAATCTTTGACAAGTTGAATCAGTAGTCAATTTTTAGTGAAGTCGAATTAATGAAAAAGTGTATAAAGGAGAAGATTAATTGAGATGAAGAGACTTTACTTGGATTTTAGCCGGAGAATAATACGAAATGCTAAAATCAACAGATAATTTGATATGCCCAACCGAAGAATAAATGGAAGTGGCACCTACATCATCGATCAGAGTTGCTATAGCTCCAGCTTCAAATCATGTGGTGGAGAGGGACCTAGATAATTTTTCCATGGACTCTTCATTCATCACCAACTCACTTTCTTTTCTCATGGGTAAATCCACAAATCAACATAAATCCATAAAACCAACATGTAAATCTCCAACTAATTATATATAATTACATAATTTACAGCAATTATAAATCACCATTGATTCAATTTATTAACTAACTCAAAATAAATCAAACCCCCAATTTAATTTTTCCCAAATTCCAAAATCCCCAATACATATTTCTTCCTTCTTTTTTTCAAAATTCAATAAAATCAACATAAATTCTTTAACCACCAAATTTAAGCATTTATATTAAGCAACTCTAACTAATTATTCACTCTCATTCTCTAAATAACTCAAATATACATAAATCTAACATTTTTCCCCTTATATTAAAAATCCCTAACTCTAAATCTCTTCACTTCTTCTTAATTTTTTCATCACAAACAACAATTAGAGGGAAAAATAAGACTTACCTAGCAAACAATGGAGGAAAATCAGTAAATAAGGGGGTGAATTTGGGGGGAAACCGAGCAAGAGAGGAGGATAGCGTAGGAGAAAGAAGCGGGTTGACCTTGCACGATGAAGAGGAGGAGGCGGCATTGGCGTGGCTGGTGCCCGCTCGTCGCTGGCGCCTACCCTCTCCTCCCTTCTTCCCTTTTTCCCGATCTGCCTTTTCATTTTTTCTCTCTTTTTCTGGGTCCTAATATACTCTTCTAGAAGCAATCGGTGCCCCTTCTTAAAAATCCCTCCCTTTATATATATATATATATATATATATATATATATATATATATATATATATATATATATATATATATATATATATATATATATATTTTATGTTATGACTCCAATGAGTATAACTTAAATAACTATTTAGCCTGTTAAATTTATATGGGTATGTAATTATTAATTATACCTCTATATTTCTATAAGCATTTTATTTATATCATTTATAGTGTTTGATTTTATCCCCAAGTAAGGATTTCTAATTCCATCCGTAATTCCAACCAACTTCCCACACAACATATTTTAAAAATATATTATGAGTTATAAGAAAAAAGGGAGGAAGGAGAAATGTCAAGCTAAAAGAAAATTGGTTTCTCTTTTTATTCGTCTTTTTATTTTGGTAATGTAGTATTAACGAGTGGATAAATAGAGTTGATTTAGGGATATTAAAATATAATAAAATAGGGGATATTATGGTAATAAATGGAAATTTGAACATAAATCTCAATGTCTAGTCAATATTATTAAAATTCCAAAAGAGCTCACGTGCTCTAAGTTGATGTGATTTTTTTTATCTTATTTAATTATTATTTTTTAATTTTAATACTCAAATTTTTTGAAATAATTTTTAATCTTAATTAGTAATAATATATATATATATATATATATATATATATATTACAATGCTTGGAATAATCAAAATTATAAATTATTGAAAAATGTAATTGAAAATAGGCAAATAATATCATATAAAATATTTTTGAAAATTATTAAAAATAACTAGTAAACATAAATATGCATGTATATAGGAAATTAGCGACTACATTCTGTCGCTATTCTATCGCGACAATAATATTGTAATTCTTAGTGAAATTAATATTCAAAATTAGAAATTTTTGATAAAATATAATTGAAAATACACAATTAATATAGGAAATTAGCGACTACATTCTGTCGCTATTCTATCGCTAAAGTTTCATTTCATTTACCAACAACAATTTCGTCGCTATGTTTTAGGAAATTAATTTCCAAAATAAACTGCTGAAAATATTTTAGCGATAAAATATTCTCATCACTAATTTAGTCGTAAAAAATAGCGCCATTCATTGCCACCAATATTTAGCGACTGTTTTCATTTTTTCGTCGCTATTTCATCTCTAAAATTATCCCTAAGTTTAACAAATACATTTTCATGACTAAATTTTAAAATGGTTGCTAAACCATCGTAAGAAAACGACTAAAAATATGCTATCACTAAATTCCATTGCTAATTCAGGTTTTTTGGTAGTGATATTTAGGTTTTTCTTCATAGAGCAATTTGTTTTTTGGTAGAAATACAATAAAGATTATATCAGATTTCATTTTTCGATTCATAGAATCATAGTTTTAGTTCAAAATTTTTGGGTTTCTACTTGAAAAAAGATTTGGAGTGAAAGATTTGATGATTTATGGATCTATAATGAGTATTTTGATTCTTTCATCCATTATTTTAGTGTTTACACATATGAATATCTAGTGAGCAAATCTAACTTTTGTTAAAGGATCTTTGAATCCCTATACTCTATGTATTGACTCTATTTTTCATAGATTAAATATAAACAATTGTTCTATTTCCTATTGTTTATCTCTACATCTACATCTAAATGATTGTTTGATTTTACTTTTGATTTTTCTTGGAATGATGATTTTTCTTGGAATGATGATGGAATGTTAGATCTAAATGATTGATTTGAATGTGTATTCTTTGTTCTTATATTTTATGCATTTATATTACTTAATAATTCCAAAATTGAAGTTTTGTAATCTATGTGTAGATTATATGTGGTTCAAGTGTTGTTGGAAAATAAATGGGGTTTAGATGAATGGCTTCGGAATGGAAATTTATCTTGAACCCTAGGATTTTGGTGACCAGTGATTATGCTAATTAGTAGGTTGGCTCCAGAATGGAAAGATTTCTTATTAGAATAATGGCTTCGAAATAGGAACTTTGGCATATATGAGTTGTCCACGACTAGAATATATTATCTTTATTAAAATCTCTTACATTCGGATATGGGGAGGATAAGAATTGCTTGGTAAACTTTATCTTGATTAGAAATTCTCAGTGATTTATCTATTTTTGTTTAGTTAATTGCATTTTTACTGCAGCTTTAATTACTTTAATTTTTGCTTGTTTAAGTTAGTGATTTCTAAAATTTATTCAAATTGGGAATTCTTTATTCTTTAGCATAATTTCTGCATATTCAAAATCAAAATTTCACAATCCCTTGTGAACGTTAATATGTGGGTCTCAAATTTGCACCCCTATATTACTTGTCAATTCAGTGTACTTGCTAAACATCGGACCCATTGATTAATATATTTTTGAACCAAACATAAATAATTAAAAAAGATAGATTTGAATTATACTGTTGATTTTTTGAATGAAATTGAATCGAATTATTTTGGAATAAAACTGGACGGAAAGAATATATATTTATTCATTATTATATATAATGCTAATCATTTATACATAATATTTAAACCTGACAATTTTTTATTTGACTTGAATATGTATGAAAATAATGATCCAAACTCAGATTCGAAGGAAACAAGAATGATCCAAAAAATTTAGTGTCGGACCCAAAATTCAAAATATCTGCATGGGACTTACTACCCAGCAACTATCTAGATAATATTTTAATTTTTCTATAACAATTAGTTCTCAAAATTATGGATTATTTTTTTTTATAGAAATACTTTTTTTCAAGTTTTTCTATGACAAATTTTGTAGATCAAAACTCAAAAGTTGTCGATAGTGAAGAAATCACTATTGAAGATTTCCAAAAATCAATTAATAACTAAAAAAATACCAAAAATCAAAAGGGATAAGGTTTATGAAAGTAGTATGTTTCAAAACTTTTTAAAATTGATTTCATAATCAAAATAGAAGAAAGAGATGTTCAAATCTCAAAACCTTTTGAAATTATTCATCTTCTCTCACAAAAAAAATTTCAAAAACACCGAGACATGAAATATAATTTCATAAATATATGTCTTGTCCAGGTAGGTATCAAACCATCAACATAATAAGGTTTAAACACTTAATGTAATGGTCCAAAATTTTAATTTTTGTGAATAGTATTTTTTGAATCATGAACAGTATTACTGGTGAATAGTACCACCCAAAACATGTAAACATATTTTTTCACCATTAAAAAGTATAAATTAAACCAAATCCAGTGGTATAATTTAAGGTAAAATTGAGATTAGATAGACCCTCAAATTGAGCAGTGAAAATTCACTCGGATCGTAAAAAAGTAAACCAAACTTTGACTGGTTCGAGAATATTCCAAAGATCTCTAAAAATTATTTCATTTACTCATATCTACTAAAAATAATCCTAATTAATATTTAAAAGTGAATAATAATTTTTCTAATAACTTTGAAATTTTGATTTTTGAACTGATAAACTTGACCTTCGAATTTAGAAATATATCAAAACAAACTCGGATTGACCTAAAATTTTAAACACACTTTCATAAATATCTTTTCATACATGGACCAATTTTTGGGTGAATTGGACGAAGAAAACATTAACATCTAAAAAAGAAAAAAAAATAGAGGTTATTTGATTATTTAGGTTAAATGGTACTGACTCACATGCAAAGGGTGTGAATGACTTAAGGGAGTGACTCATCACTTATTTCCAAGGGTTGTGATTGAAAATGGATAGTAATTAAGGAAAAGGATGACAAGTGGCATGATATAAGCTTTTAGATTAAATAGTAAAATAATCCTAGCTATTCATGAAGGCATATAAATAGCCTAAAAATTAGAATTCTCAAGGGAATTCTCCCAATTTCTTCCTCCCTATTGCCATCACACATATACACCCACCATTTCTTTTCTTTTTTTTCCATTTTCTTTAACTTAATCCCATCAAATTCAACCAAATTTCATGTCCTAAATAATTCTAAGGCCCTAAATTCATCTATAGCCATTACAAGGACCCATTTTAAGTGAAGAAAATAGATGGATTTATGAAGAAAAGATTTGGAACAAAATTTTAAGTAAGTTAATTTAGTAAAATTTTGGTGAGTTAAAATTGATTTTTAGGTAGATTTTGATATAGAGATTTATATTTTGAGTTCATTTTGAATTATGGATGAAGAAAAGTGAGAAAATAATCCATGGAGGATTTCGGTCAAGGTAGAATTTCAAGGTAAACCAAGTAAAATCAAAGGCAAATGGATGGAAAAGGTGAGAAAAAAAGAGAAAATGGAGAAAGACCTTGGAAAAATAGGTATGTGGATACTCAAACCAATTTATTTCATGTAATTTAGGTTAGGTAACTTTGATTTGTTATGTTTATGATGATTTTTTTCAATTTAAATTAGTGGTAGGTAAGTGAAATTAAAAGTTAAAGAATGAAATTTTTGAAGTTAGATTTGTGAAAACATGACTAGAAATTGGAAATTAGAAGTAAAACCTATTATGTAACTATCGGAATAAATGTGGAAGGATCAAATAACTTTAGATAAAATTGTAAATTAATTAATTAACATGAAATAAATAATAATTAGTTGAAAAATAAATCAATATGTAATGAACCCTTAAGTGGTCGAATGGTATACAATGGTATACCAAGTGATATGTTAGTGTATAATTGAACAATTAGCATGAGATGAACATTAGAATGGTAAATTAACTTGGTATGAGTGATAAAACAATAATTAAGGCATAAACATAGTGTGGGCTGAATGATACATAATAGTGTACATTTGTATATTAGTTATATACTAAATGAATTTGCATGTATACAACCATATGGAAGTTTAAAATAATCTAAAGAACATTTAAGAAATAAGAATACATACAAAAGTAGATAAATGATATTGTATACATATTGGCAAAAGTGTATACTAAAATATACTTGAGGGATTTTGATGGAATAGAAATAAAGTAATGTACAAAGTATATAAGTTAAGATAAAGTTATAAGTAATTTGATGGAATTAACAATTATATACAAGGTATAACATGAAACAAATTAAAAATGAGTAAGAACAAATAATGGCCAAATTAAGTATAAAAAGGAAACTAAAGGTACTTTAATGAAACTCTGGTAAAAATGCATGAATTGAATACTTGGACAATATTAGAACTAAATAAGATGTGAATACAATGGATAGTAATTAAATAATAATTGGCAGAGTGATGATGATGGTGAAATTATAATTAATTAAAATAAAACGATAAATGGGAACTTGACATATATATGTATAATGTCGATGTATTAGAACTTGATGTGTATTATAAAAATATGATATGAATTGAATTATGAATATGAATGATGGATATGGGAAAAGGATGTGAATGTGATATATGAGGGAAATTAATGATTTGATTAGCATAAATTATTGACACGAAGTTGATTGTGATACTATATGGAAATGTGGAAAAATATAAGAATGATACTTATGTGATTTAAATTGCAGAAAATGTTATTGCCTTTAGTACTCAGTAGTGAAACCTAGGGTATAAGATATAATGGTAGCCATAGGGACATCCACGGCGGTAGACAAGTCATGGTAACTGGCTAGTGAGTCATGGCGACATGCTAGTAGACCAAAGGCAGATCCACACCATACATATGAGAAAAAGATGAAAGAAATGGGAAAAGAGAAAGAAGAGATAGTATGTTGTGCTTGAGGTGCCCTCAAAATGGCTACCTCAACTTATTTCAGATATGGCATGTTATGGTTAAGGCACCCTCCATGTGACCACCTCAACTTATTTCGGATATATGGGCCTGTCTCCCATGAATCCAGCTTGAGGGTTTCACCACCAGGGGTAAAATAGAAATTTAAATGGATAAATTATATTGAATTATATAAATATGTGTATGTGTGCAATATGGATGGAAAATGGATAAATATATGAATGAATGTTAATCAAGGATAAACAGATAAATAAATAGTGAAAAGTGATAATTATGAAACTTAAAGATAAAAAGGAGCAAGTATAGAAGTTGATAGCAGATAGTGAATAAGTGTGTGAATGAATAATTTCAATTATCATAAATACGGATAAAAGTTGATAAAAATGCACATAAGTGAATAAACAATAGTAAATGTGAAATTGAGTAAGAAAAAGAGAATTAAAAGGGTAAATAAGTAGAAATAATGTTATATGTGTAAATAAAGAATATATGGTATGAAAGATATGTGTAGACATCGTGGCCCAAGATAATCTAGATCAGGGTTATTTGATGATGAGAAAATAGTATATTTCTAAAAACATATGGATCTTAAAGCATTGATCTGGATTTTTCAAAATTTTTATAAAACTTTATGATTTTCCAAGTGTTTTTTGAGGTTTTAACAAAAAAGCACCAAAATCCTTATTTTTGCCCTTGGCCATGACAGACGATCATCTGTCATGTGAAGGGCAGTCATTTATGACCACTTTTCTCCTATCCAGGCTAGATCAAGGGTATTTTTATAAATTTAGAGGTTTTGTGTAAGGGATGGCAATCTGTTATGATGAAAGCCCGTGTGTGGGTGTATTTCTAAAATTCCCATATTTTCCAGTTTCAAAATGGAAGATAATGATGATTTTAGGTTTTTTCTCGAATTTTGAGGGGGTCAAATCCTTCCATAACTAAAGAATTAGAATTGGAATGGGATTCCAACTCCTGCCTGTGAGGTGCACCGAACCTCGTAAGGCATCTGTCTTGCTTTTAAAAGCCTACTTTTATGACTCGAGATCGGATCAAGATCCGTTTAACTTAAGAAAGCCAATCACATTCTGGTGAGCTTGAGTCAAACCTAAAAGCTGGTGATGACGCGAAACCATGATAACTCTATCTCTTCCTCTTCTACTCAAGATCTGACACCTATTCAATATCAACCTAATCCCAAATGGATTTCTTTAAAGCATGATAATAATCCATTTTATGCTCCGTATGTTAATGGTAAGCACAATATCAGTCTGTTCTATGTGTAGGCCTTTCCTAGATCAACTGGCTTAGGAAATAAAGGTTGCAATTTACCTTCCGTAATAAGATGGTTAAGGTATCATAATAGTGGCTTTCCTATTTCTGTAGTAAAAAATCTTGCTATTTTGCAAATGTTATTCCTACTATTACTGCCATTTCCATCATTCTTACTAAAACTGAAGTTGGCTGTGCTAGCCTTCTTTTCTAGATATTTAACCTTGACTTTGATGGTTGTGTCCTTTAGAGACTCCCAGTCCTTTAAGCCTTTCATTCTGAGCCTATCCCTCAAATAGGAATTGGTATGTTGAATGAACATCCTGATCTGATAAGCAGTCTCTAGCTTCTTCTTCATCTCCATTACCATGTTCTTTTATCAGGTAAGGTATTCATTGAAAGACTCTTTCGGTTTTTGATGCAGAAGATCTGCATCCTTCAGAGTCACCTCCAATCTGGTGCTACAATCATACTGCCCTAAGAATTATTTTGTCAGCCTATCCCAAGCTTTCCTTATTTCTCAATCCAGCCTATGGTACCAGCTAATGGAAGGGCCCACCAGACTAAGGCCAAAGTATTCAACATTTTTTGCCTAGTGAAGGTGGTCCCTTTCATCACTAGGGCATACTACTTTATGTGGATTGTTGGATCAAAAGTGCTATAAAACTTAGGCATGTCTGGCATTTTAAATTTTTAAGGTAACACTTGCTTGCTATCCAAATCCCTATCCTTTGGGTCAATACCCTTACCCTTTGGCATTAATCGGACTGCATCCCTCATTTTTTCCTCCATCCTTTTTAAGGTTGGATCCTCTATTCTTGACATTTTGCATTTTGAGGCCTACATATAGTCAACTTCTGGCATATAACCTTCGTACTCTTTTTGATCAACTGGAGGAATAAGTGGTGCCTTGCTATTAGAATCGAGGGAAATTGGAAAGGATATAGCTACTACCGTAGAGGCCTTTCTAACCTCAACCAATTCAACTGGACTAATAGCAGATGTTATAGGATGCATTCTAGAAGCGGGAGCCATTATGGTAATTATTTCACTAATCATGGCCATCACATTCCTTTCAAGGTTTTAAAATTTCATATCCAGGTCTTGAGAGACTGAAGTACCAACTAGCTATATTGGATCAGACATCCCTGGTTTTTCTATGTGCCTTTCAATCTATTTTAGAATATTTATCCATGGTGTCACTTAGATCCACTTCGGAAGGTAGTTGCCAAAACCCTTGAACCACCTAGGTATGCAATCTAGGATGGCTGCAAAATCAAAGGGTTAAAATGATGCACAATACATGGACATACTAAGCATGCATATGATACATGTCACATGTGTGATGTATGAATATGGATACATTATAATGCATGTCATGCAAACAAGAAATACACATTTTTATGGCCAAGAGGATTAACATACGTGTTTTACATTATCATCTTAATTATCAAGTTTTGTTTGCACATAAAGTGAAATGCATACTCATGCACATATAAGATTTATATGCATTATTTTTCATTTACATTTTAGGCCATGATTTATGCAAGCAAAAATTATACATAAAGTGAATGCACATGGATAAAAAAAAAACTATAGATAAAACTTGTAAATTTTACTAATTATTATTATTGATTTACAATTAGTTAAAAATGCATGTATATATATACAACATAAACAATCACTTGCGAGAGAAAGGAAATACATACTTCAACCTTATTTCTCCCACACAAGAGGTCATGCGATCTCTTTTCTAGGCACGATTAGCTTATGGGTTATCAGGGAACCCGTTCACGTATGATGCATGATAAAAAAATTGACAACATAACCTCTTTTTATTTAAAGTGCATGCGAATGGATTTTGGCAATTGTGTATTTAAAAAATCCAAATAAATTGAAATGCACTCGTCGAGGCATGAAAGCCTTTGGTGAGCAGACATTTAAGTTTATTGGGATTTATTAAATACATAGAAGCCCATATCACAAGCAATGTATTATGGCATATGCCCCCTAGTGAAAGTATTTATGCGATTATATAGGCTTGAGTCCGGTGATAAAGCTTTAGGGCTACCCAAGTATGGCCCTTACCAATAGGTTTAGCTTATCATGAGTATGACGACCGATTAGGTCACCATTTGATATGCCAAAAAGCACATATGAATGAATTTTTGTGATTATGTATTGAAACAATCTAAATAGATTGAAATGCACCCATTAAGGCATAAAAGACTTCAATGAGTAGACATATAAGTTTATTAGGATTTATTTAATAAATAAAACCCACATCATGTCAGGACTTAATTTGGACGCAAGTTGAAGTCATAATGATAATTGGAAATTTGGGTTAAATGTGCTAGTTAATCAATTGGAGTAATTAAAGGACTAAAGCTTAGTGAAGGGTAAAATGGTAATTCCACTGGTTATGATGCTTATAAGGGTAAATTGGTCATTTGATTTTAGTATGAGTGAGTTATTGGATTAAATGTTACATTTTAAAGACTTGAGTATAATTAAAGGAAAATTTAAGCTTAGCTTATAAAATTAAAAGTAAGGATTGACATGGAATTTGTCTATGATGATGTCATCATCCATTTATTTGAGTGGAGTCATGTGAGGTAGGTAAGGAGAATAAAGGTCTGGCTTTTTAAGAGGGGTAGTCGATCTCTTTGAAGGGAGATATTTTTCTTATGATCTCTCTCTTTCTCTTTAGTTGTGGAATATTCTAGATCTCCTAGTATATGCTTGGATCGGGAGTGAAGCAAGGGTGTTCTTGAGAAGAAAAGCAAGTGATTAGGAGTGAAGGAAAATAAGTAGAAAGGAAGAGATCTTGAAGAAGGATTTGGTTTACTATAGGTATAGGAACTAGGATTAGATTTGAAATTTCATGTGTATATTTTATACATGTTTAGGTTAACTTTATTGAGAATGTAAAGGTAGTAAAGAATCTAACATTGATTGTGAATTTCTATGGTTGGGTTGTATATTGGTAAATCTAAGTTTGTAAAAACTAGGGCTAAAGTTATTATGATTGATGTTTAATCCTAGGAATGCACGAGTTATTATGACCATGAATTAGGAGTTCATCCTAGATTATTTTACTGGTTGGGAATATGTATAGAGTAGCGGCAAGGTTCTCCTTCTTCTGATAGTGTTTGTTACTCTATTATAAAGATCTTTGGTTTAAACCCCTTTTTGCTATGTGTATATATGTATACATTGGATGGTTTAAATGATTTTTGAGTGAGGAATTACAAGTTTTAGGTATATGGTTTGTTGTACATTATAGATCTGGGTATGGAGGTTGGGATTTTTGCTTAAAAGATGTATGGATTTCGTTGGTGCTATTGATGCCGTGGAGAAGCACTCAATCAAGTGGTTTGGTCACTCAACCGAGTGACTTGCTCATTCTGCTGAGTGAGTAGGTCACTCAGCCGAGTAACCTGCTCCCTCAGTTGAGTGAAGAGCCACAATTTTCCTTATTGAGCCTCCTTTAATATGCTATAAACCCAATCTTGGTAAAGTCATAATAGATGATTTTTGCAGTGGTTTTTAATTTATTATATTTAGTATATATTACTTAATTACTTAAGGTTGGAAAATGATGGCATAAGAATATAGGGACTTATGGTGAATTAATAGTAAATTAATAGTGAAATTATATTATAGAATTATATGATAGAGTGCTAAAACTTATATGAATAAGGTATTGGAATCTTATTGGTAAACCATATTTAAAGTGAAATAACAAGTGTTTCAACAAGGAGAGCATGTCTTAATTACCAAAATGACTCAATGTATAAGTTAGGAATATTGATATGACTCTCCTTAATTATTTACTTGCTTTGTGAAGTGTATATTGGCATTTTTATGTCGTATGGCTATGAGTGTTGGTAAATAGTCATGGAATTATAATTTTACATAAGATTTATTTCGATTAAAGTGTGTAATAATAAGATAAGAAATGTTGATATGCAATTATGCTTCTATTAATTGATATAAACGTGAGTAAAGTATTAAATAAGCATGATGTAGGTATTACTCTTACAATCATATGATAAGTTATTTTATCATGTACTGATGAAAACTAAGAATGCTCTTGGTTAACCATGTCGCTACTATTATGGTCATTAAAAAGGCATAAAAGATGGTTATGATGAATTGGTGAAAGGTATGCATTCATAAAATAGTAAAGAACCGTATTGTAATACATGAGGAGTTACATGTTATTGGAGTGATAACTGGTGGCATATTTATGTGTTTTTAAATTGATTACAATCACTGATTATCTATAGAATACAAATTAATTATGTTTGAATGTATAATAGTGATTTGATATGAATAGTATATAATGTGATGTTTACAATTACTCTGATTGATAAAAATATGTATATACCCTTCTATGGACTTTGAATGTTGATGCATATATCTGATATATTAGGTGAGTGTTAATGTGTGATGATTTAAATGAGTACAATGGAATAGGGGAGATAGTTCTGATGGATCACAAAGGTACATTCTTCTGAAATGATTGTGTGTTTATGTGTTGTGTCATGTCCCCATGGTTAATGAGATTATATATGATTTCATTTCCATGAATACAATGTGATAATATATGAACTGCCATGACTAGTATAAGCAGTGTCAACCTGTGGATTTAAAATCATATTGCTACCTTATGACAATTTGCTTAATGATGTGTATTGTATTAGGTTCATGGAATATCAATTATTGAACAAGTGTTGCATGGCACTCATGTATCAATATACGGTAATAAGTATGTGAGTAAATAACAAGTATGGATTGCTATTGTAAAGGGTTTCTTGCCTGCGTCTGTGTTTAGGTTGTGGATAAATAGACATGCCTATAAGGGTTTTTTGCAGCTATTATTGTGTTGAAATGGTCCCATTTGGATCATAACATCCCCGTTTGGGTTGTAGCCAACCCCATTTGGGTACGTTGACTGGTCTATTGTATTGTTTGGCCCTGATAGGTCTTCTGATTTCATACCTTCGGCTATGTTCTGGTATCTTCGGATATGTTCTAATTTCATACCTTCGGATATGTTCTGGTAGCTTCAGGTACGATTTTCATACCTTTGTGTATGTTTTGGTACCTTCGGGTATATATTGATTAGGTCGTCATCCATTTCTTTATAATAAGTAGGCTTAATATAGGACGAAAAGAAGTCATTCTATAGAACTGAAAGAAATTAAAACTTTATAGTTCAAAATTGATGTTCATGGTATTATTATTTTGCATATTGAAAATGAATAATAAGTGGAGGTTACAATACAATTGAGTATATGATGTTTTAATGTTGCATAAACATTATGGACCTATAAATTTTGAGTATGCATTTGTACACTAAGGATTCATCTTTAGTAATTATATTATTTCTTAGAGTCACATGCTGATTTCTTAATCTTGTATATGTTCACATACATATGTGTATGTACATAAGATTCTGTTATAGATTCATGTATAGTATATAGTTCAAGATGATGTTATGTGACATATAGTTTGCCAGGCTATGATTGTATGTATGATGACATGATTATGAACATAAGTGTGATTTCAGAATGCTTTTTATGTTGTGAAACCATGCGATATGTATGAAGAAATTATGCCTATCAATACCTTCTTTAGTTATATTCACTAATAGATCTATTGCAAAATTATTTAGTCTTGCTTGTGTGTGTGTTAATGGCATGTTATCCCTTTTGTCCATTGTGATCAAATGTTAAATGCACCACTTTGTGCCTAATGTAACTAAATGTGTCAACTAGGGTTTTATGCTAATGACATTCATGATATATAACTTCATAGTTCTTAGAATATTAAAGCTATAAACTAATGGGCAATCAAGAAAGATGAAAAGGTTGTTAACATAAATGATTAGTAAAGCATTATAGAAACTATATGAGTTCACTTGAAGTTTTGATTTATTGTAAATGTTGTATCTATTATCAATGTGGAAAACCTATATGTTATTGTTCAATTTTATGCTTGTGATAATTGATGTTTCTTGTTAAAGATTACCCCTAGAACATGTTGTTCCCCACTAAGCTTTATAGCTTAGCACGGGTTTTATTATCGTGTAGGTGTTAGGGTAGGCTTTAGGGATGATCACGGGGCGGGAAATCCCCGTCTCCGGTGGGGACCTGCCCCGAATGGGGCAGGGAATCCCCGAAAAGTTCCCCCGTGGGGATGGGGATGGGGGAAAAATATTCCCCGACTTAGAATTCGGGACAGGGATGGGGATTGTGGTCCCCGCCCCCAAAATTTAATTACTAAATTTAATTATATTTATATAATTTAATTTTAAATTATATTTAATTTTAGTT
The DNA here is from genome assembly GCA_037975025.1 of Excoecaria agallocha. Classification (NCBI taxonomy): domain Eukaryota; kingdom Viridiplantae; phylum Streptophyta; class Magnoliopsida; order Malpighiales; family Euphorbiaceae; genus Excoecaria; species Excoecaria agallocha. Next base: position 23,768,887 of record CM075811.1, on the reverse strand, counting down.
TTATCAATGATTAAAATTTATATTAGTTTGATTTGTAATTGAATTTATATTTTTAATTATTAAATATTATATTTTCAATTATAATTAATTATTAAATATTATATTTTTGTTATAATTAAATTTTTTTAAAAAATAAAAATATTTTTTATGCGGGGACGGGGATCCCTGCGGGGAATTTTTCCCCCGAAATACAATCGATCCCCACCCCGCCCCCGCCTGTCCTTATGCGGGGTAGTAGGTGGGAAGGCACTCACCGCCCCGCCCTGCCCTACGATCATCCCTAGTAGGCTTCATTCTAGAGCGTTGACTACAGTGGCTTGACTAGCATAAGAGAGAAAGAATTGAAGTGTGAAATCCTCATTTTATTATTCCATAGTTGAGATTGGAAGCCTTATATGTAAATATTTAATTATATTATTTTTGAATATTATAATGGCTAAGAATTCTTATATGCAATTATGGCTGTAAGCATTAATGTTTTTTTAATTATCATAGGATTTATACCTGTATAGGTGGTTGCGTATGTCTTGTGGATTAAGGTGTTACAATTAGTGGTATCAGAGCACCCAGATTTAGTCTTTTTTGGGCAATATGAGAGTAGGAATTTAAACTTGGTAGTTTGATGGATTGGCTAGAGCAGATATCGATATTCTGTGTCATTATGACTTGATAATTTGATGACTTCTATAGATGGTTAATCTTTGGTTGTCTATATTGGATTATAAGTAAGATTATGTTCTGAAATAGTGAGATAATATTGAATGAATTGCCAATATCTCCCACCTTCTGATATTAGAAGTGTTTAGGTGCATTTATCTTTTGTGATTGAAGTATAGTATAACATAAGTATGTTAATCAGTATATCCAGATTGCTTTATTATGGTATTTAAGGAAGAGTTTTATGTGTTTAGAAGAGCTTTTGAGTATTGGCATTGTGATGATGCTAAGTTAAGGTTCTTAAAATGCTCTATATATTTGTCAAAGTTTTCCTAATCAGCATGGGTAATTGAACATATTTCATTGTATCGGGATGGGACAGAAAATGTACAGTAAATAAGAATACATATTTGTATTCTATTGGATACATGAATTCATTCACGCATTGCATAGCATTCTATATCATCTGATAAGATATGAATAGCATTATATCACATTTCTAGCCCTAGCTAAAAAGGAAAAAAGACATGAAATATAATGAGCATAAAATTAACAGGATACCAAGGATATCATTGTTATAAAAGGATGAGTTTGTTTATAGTTATAGAAGACTTGTGGTCATAGTTGTTTATAGTTAAAGTAGAGTTTTGTAAGGTTGATAGTAAAGATGATACAGACTACTGGTTTAAATTTCGAGGACGAAATTCTTTAAGGGGGAGAGAAATGTCAGGGCCCAATTTGGAACCTAGTAGAAGTCATGATGATTATTGGAAAATTAGGTCAAATGTTCTAGTTAGTCAATTGGAGTAATTAAAGGACTAGAGTTTAGTGAAGCGTAAAATGGTAATTCCATTGGTTATGATGTCCATAAGGGTAAATTGGTCATTTGATTTTAGTATGAGTGAGTAATTGGATTAAATGTTACATTTTAAAGACTTGAGTATAATTAAAGGAAAATTTAAGCTTAGCTTATGAAATTAAGAGTAAGGATTGAAATGGAATTTATCTTATGATGATGTCATCATCCACTTATTTGAGTGGAGTCACGTGAGGTAGGCAAGGAGAATGAATGTCTGGCTTTTTAAGAGGGGGAGTCGATCTCTTTGAAGGGAGATATTTTTCTTCTGTTCTCTCTCATTCACTTCAGCTGTTAAACATTCTAGATCTCCTAGTATATGCTTGGATCCGGAGTGAAGCAAGGGTGTTCCTAAGAAGAAAAACCAGTGATTAGGAGTGAAGGAGAAAAAGTAGAAAGGAAGAGATCTTGAAGAAGGATTTGGTTTACAATAGGTATGGGAACTAGAATTAGATCTGAAATCTCATATGTAGTTCTATACATTTTTAGGTTTTGAGAATGTAAAGGTAGTAGAGTATCCGACATTTCTTGTGAATTTCTATGATTGGGTTGTATATTGGTGAATCTAAGCTTGTAAAAACTAGGGCTAAAGTTATCATGATTGATGTTTAATCCTAGGAATGCATGAGTTATTATGCCCATAAATTAGGAGTTCATCCTAGATTATTTTACTAATAGGGAAAATGTATATAGTAGCAGCAAGGTTCTACTTCTTCTGATAAGGCTTGTTACTCTATCATAAATATCTTTGTTTTAAACCCATTTTTTCTATGTGTATATATGTAAACATTGGATGGTGTAAATGGTTATTGAGTGAGGAATTATAGCTTTTGGGTATATGGTTTGTTGTACACATGGATCTGGGTATGAAGGTTAGGATTTTAGCTTAAGAGATGTCTAGATTTCATTGGTGCTATTGATGCTGTGGAAAAGCACTCGGTCGAGTGGTTTGGTCACTCAATTGAGTGACTTGCTCTCTCCATCGAGTGAGTAAGTCAATCAGCTACGTGACCTACTCACTCAGCCGAGTGAAAAGCCATGGTTTGCCTTGTTGAGCCTTATTTAATGTGTTATAAACCCAATCTTGGCAAAGTCATAATAGATTGTTTTTGCAATGGTTTTTAATATTTTGTTTAGATTACTTAATTACTTAAGGTTGGAAAATGATGGCACAAGAATATAAGGACTTATGGTGAATTAATAGTAAATTAACAGTGAAATTATATTATAGAATTATATGATAGAGTGCTAAAACTTATATGAACAGGGTATTGGAATCTTATTGGTAAACCATATTTAAAGTGAAATAACAAGTGCTTGAACAAGGAGAGCATGCATTAATTATCGAAATAACTTAATGTATGAGTTGGGAATATGGATAGGTCTCACCTTAATTATTTACTTGCTTTGTGAAGTTTATATAGGCATTTTAATGTCGTATGGCTATGAGTGCTGGTAAATAGTCACGGAGTTATAATTTTATATGAGATTTATTGTAACACCCTAATCCACCAGAGATGTAGAATCATCAATATGTTATAAACCTAGTAAAGATCAGGCAGAAATAATATTAATAATACAAGCCTTAATTACATGCCACATTATAATCAAATAAACCTCCGAAATAAGGAGACATAACATAAAAGCCCTTCAATACATTATGAAAACCTCAAGGACAATAACAACCTACCAGATCTTCTCTTTAATGGGTCGAGACACTACAACTATCGATCCAAAGTTGAGCTTATCCTGAGACCTACACGGATAAACAAACCCGTGCTAAGCTATAAAGCTTAGTGGGAAAACAAAACTATATGGACAAACTCTTACAGAATATCATCAATTTAGTGCAACCTTCACAATTAAGGAAAAACATATGAGTCTTCAATATTAATCCTTTACAACGAACATTCCAAAGGAGTCTTTAATCTTAATAATAAGTTTTATTCTTACATTTATCTAGAGCATTTTGTGAGCTCGTCTAGTTCTTGAAGACTTTTCAATTCACTCATTGTTTTTATTATCAAATCTCTTCCTTGCTAAACTAGCATAGTTCATGCACCTCATAATCCTTTTATTCATGAATCCAGACATCGTGATTATTGATAGTACAACTTCAATCATATGCATTTAATCACATTGGTTACATAAAATATGCATTCAAGGTTTAATCAAAACATAAGGGAGTGCATATGTCATGTAACATCAATAAGAGATACCGTTAGGCATAATTACTTCACATATATCATGCAATCTTAAATATAGAATACATTTATAATTCACAATCCTATTCATAATCATGTATTCCTTAATGTTGTCTTAGCATGGCAGCTAAATGTCAAATAACATCATATTATGTCATACACAGTTGTTTGCCTTATGTCAAAGTTATTGTTATGCACATTCATGTATAAACTTTTATATGTATTGACTAACCATCTTTGCATGTAATTACAGAGAATGGCATTACATATCATGATTACCTGAGAAAGTCCAATTATCACATACATTTGTTTCATAAATTTCAAAACACATGAAACTCATGGTGTATGTTACAGCCCGTACAGCTGCTAGTACAATATTGTATGCTTTGGGACCCATCTATTCACCGGAGAACCCTTGGTGGAACCAACTCACACCGGCACTCACACGGGAATCTTAACCCCTCATGGTTGTTGTGAGATATCACAATTATATAGTATTGAGCATAGAATTTCATTTCATTGAAATAATTTATGACCAAAAGGAATTTAAGAGAAAACAATATAATAGGCCATTCATTATTCATTATACGTACATTACATAAGTGAAGCAATTGATATATGCATTTCCTTATTTAGTGTACATTTCTTAATTTCTTAATCTTTAATAGCTTGCTTAAGTACTAGTTCAAAGGTTGGTTAACACGAGCAATGGATACTTGAAGGTATCAAACAATAGATTTCCAAAGATATCAAACGATGGATATCTGAAGATATCAAACGATGGACCCAAAAGGGCCGAGCTATAGTTCCATTAAAGGAATAAATAATGGACCTAAATGGGGTCAACGATAGCAGCTGTGATTGTATCCCTCCAGGCATGCCTATCTAATCCATAACTGAACTAAGACTCACAGGCTTTATCATTTTATAGGAACATTTATGATTCAACATATTCTTCTTTACTCAATTTAACATTTTTCTTAAAGCCATATTTCATATAAGAATGCTCATTATATTTATCATAAATCAGTATTGAGCTTTAGGCTCTAGTATACATGGATGTTAGACATATGATCACATAGTTGCATCAACATTCATTCATCCATATCAAAGTAGTTGCATGATTATGTAAACATTAATAATGTATAATCTTTCATTAATCTATCTCGTCATAATTAACATTATGCATGATTCTAATAAGGCAATATAAAAATTTAGTTCTTGTTACTAAAAGTCTTCATAAGGTTGAATGCATGTCCATATATATATATATATACAACTTGAATCATGGCAATACATACTTTTGTTACTCATACTTGTTCACATACTGAGTCAGACTACTTATCATAGTATAGTTATATTCAGATAAGCATTGAACTTGCATAACTCATTGGTAGTTCTCAATGACGTACCTTGTTGCCGTGTGTGGTGAGTAGCCTCCATACAACATCATAGTTATTCACATCAATAAATAATCTCGTTAAACAACACTTAAGCTTTTATGATCAATATAACAAGATAAATAAGTTCTTTTCATCTTAAGGCCAACACTTATTCCTATTTAACCCCTTAGTTCACTTTTATAGTCTATTAGATCATAGACAATAGGTTACATACCCTAACATGATCATATGTGCATCAATCATCTTACTTGCACTTTGCATCTTATAACATTTTAGACCTTGGTAAGTTTATGTAAGATTAATCCCTTCCATACTTCAGCACACTACTTGCAGGCATGCCTTTAACATAATAAGACATAGGACATAAGCAAATAAACAAGCATGATCCTTTACATCGAGGCTAATCACTACTTTCCATTATGACTTGAAGCATACCTAAACTTTTATAGGTTCACAACCCAACATAAACATGTAATATCCCATCTCTTTTAACTTAGACAAGCAACATTGCAGCTATCTTCTTATTGTTACTAGGCCATCCCATAGTATTTTCATGCCATTGTAAAGACACATCAGTGCATAGTAATTTGGGTAAAACCATTTACTTTGGTAGGGGACATACCTTGTACCAACTTTATATGACACATTAAATAGCATATAAATCTAAGGTTACTATGTTGCCTCTTACTCTCTTTAGTTCTGTATCCAATATGCACAAACACATTTTAGCAAAACTATTCATGTGAGTCTTGCCCTATGCAAGTCCCACTAAATCAACTTTCAAGTGAACCCCATACCTTACCTCAGTAGGTTTTATCACTCTAAAACTTTTCACTCTTTCTATATACATATATATACATAAGGATTCCCCAATTAAATAACCACATCACGTGAAACATATTTATAGCTTTAGGTGACTCATAGCTTAATTCAATCCAATCCCTCTTATAATAACATTCATATCATTAAAATTCCAATAATATCTCATCTTATAGTCATACCTTTCTACTATATCTTTCTAAACTTTAGCATTAGGTAGACTTCACAAATCTATAGCCCACCAATAATCAAATAACATAATAACCGCCACTTTAATATACAATCATCATCAACATTACTCATTGCCATCTTAATTCACCCCAATTATATGGCTCTTTGTAAGCATATAGGCTATACAATACCGTGTTCATGATTTATAAATGATTTATTGTTTGGGTGAATGAGTACAGTTGAGTGGAGGGAGTACAACTAGCCATGCACTGAGAAAGGATAGGCCATGCTTGGCCGTGCATTGCAAGAAAAATAAGGGCACTTGGCCGTGCAAGAGAAGAAGAATGACCGTAAGCGGCCATACAAAGAAAGTAGAAAGGCCATGTAAGAGAAAAATAAAGGGCCATACATGGCCATGCAAGGAAAGCAAAGGGGCATGAACAGTCATGCAAGCAAAAAGGAAAAGCCATGCTCAGCCATGCACTGAGAAGCCAAGGGCCTTGAGCGATCGTGCAAGGAAAAATGGAAGAGACTTATGCATAGCCGTGTACTGGAAAGCTAAAGGCCTTAAACAGCCGTGCAAGGAATTAGGACCATGCGCGGCTGTGCAAGAGAAAGAGAAGCTCCATACGTGGCAATGCACTCAAGCTTGGCAAGCCTTATGCCCATAACCTAGATTATGCACTTAATTTCTAGATTTCAACCTTAAATCTTATAGTAATATTCATCAAACCTTTAAAAATTTCCAAACTCATCTACATTGCTAGATTTATCCTTTAATCCCCACCCAAGAGGACACATATATAAGAGAGGGAAGTTCCCATAACAAACTTATGTGAATAGTATAGTAAACCTAATTCTCGTACCTGTTATTGAAGCTTTAACTCCCATTCAACCCATTGATCCATCTCTTTTACTTATGATTTCTTTCTTACCCTTACACAAAGTGGGCAACAACAAGATTTCTTAATCCCTCATTATCCAGAAATCAAATAAAAGAAAGAAGAAAAGAAATATCTATTAGAGGAGGAGACATTACCTTTTAGATACTAACCCAAAAACCCTAAGCTTTTAATTTCTTCAATCCGTAACCAGATAAAGAAGAGAGAGAGAGAGAGATTCATCTCCCTTCTATGACCTATATCCGATGTCCCTTGTCCAGGAAGCTTTAAATAAGTGAGTGGGGTAACAATCCCAAAACTATCTTTTCAAAATTGTCCTTGTTCATTTTAACCCCCAATAACTTATATTCTTAAAATTTAACCCCAAACTTCTAATTTACTTTAATTGCATCCTTCCTTATAATTTAGCTATACTCCATTACATATATGTATAATTACCAAAATACCCTTCATGGGATTTAACTTTAATAATGCAAAATAATCTATTTTTACCTTATTTAACCATAATCCTCATTACTTTACAATAATCCGATTTGGGACAGGACAGGGGCCTCATATTTATGCAAGTTGAAGTGTGTAATAATAAGATAAGAAATGTTGATATGCAATTATGCTACTATTAATTGATATAAACCCGAGTAAAGTAATAAATAAGCATGATGACAGGTATTACTCTTACAATTATATGATAAGTTATTTTTATCATATACTGATGAAAACTAAGAATGCTCTTGGTTAAACATGCTGCTACTATTATGGTTATTAAAAAGGCATAAAAGATGGTTATGATGAGTTGGTGAAATGCATGCTTTCATAAAGATGGTTATGATGAGTCGGTGAAATGGTGCTACTCCATTACATATATGTATAATTACCAAAATACCCTTCACGGGATTTAACTTTAATAATGCAAAATAATCTAATTTTACCTTATTTAACCATAATCCTCATTACTTTACCATAATCCGATTAGGGCCAGGACTGGGGCCTCATATTTATGTAAGTTGAAGTGTTTAATAATAAGATAAGAAATGTTGATATGCAATTATGCTACTATTAATTGATATAAACCCGAGTAAAGTAATAAATAAGCATGATGACAGGTATTACTCTTATAATTATATGATAAGTTATTTTTATCATATACTGATGAAAACTAAGAATGCTCTTGGTTAAACATGCTGCTACTATTATGGTTATTAAAAAGGCATAAAGATGGTTATGATGAGTCGGTGAAATGCATGCTTTCATAAAATAGTAAAGAACTGTATAAACAAGATGGTGAAAGTAACATGCCATTGATAAATGTTATAACTTATAATACTTGAGGAGTTACATGTTATTAAAGTGATAACTGGTGGCATCTTTATGTGTTTTTAAATTGATTACAATCATCAATTATTTATAGAATACAAATTAATTATGTTTGAATGTACAATAGTGATTTGATCACATATTGATTTCATTTGAATAGTATATAATGTTATGTTTACAGTTACTCTGATAGATAGAAATTTGTATATGCCTTTCTATGGACTTTGAATGTTAATGCATATATCTAATATATTGGGTGAGTGTGAATGTGTGATGATTTAATTGAGTACAATAGAACATGGGAAATAGTTCTAATGGACCACAAAGGTATGTTCTTCTGAAATGATTGTGTGTTTACATGTTGCGTCATGCCCTATGGTTTATGAGATAATATATGATCTAATTTCCATGAATACAATATGGTAATGTATGAACTGCCATGACTAGTATAAGCAGTGTCAACCTATGGATTTAAAATCATAGTGCTACCTCATGACAATCTCCTTAATGATGTGTATTACATTAGGTTCATAGAATATTGATTATTGAGCAAGTGTTTCATGACACTACATGTATCGATATACGATAATAAATAAGTGAGTAAATAACAAGTAAAGTATGGATTGTTATTGTAAAGGGTTTCTTGCCTGTGTCAGTGTTTAGGTTGTCGATAAAAAGGCATGCCTATAAGGGTATTTTATAGCTGTTATTGTATTGAGATGGTCCCATTTGTATCATAACAACCCCATTTGGGTTCGCTAATTGGTCTATTGTATTGTTTGGCCTTGATGGCTCTTCTGATTTCATACCTTTGGGTATGTTCTGGTATCTTCAGTTATGTTCTGATTTCATATCTTTGGATATGTTTGGGTACCTTCGGGTATGATTGTCATACCTTTGGGTATGTTTTGGTACCTTTGGATACATATTGATTAGCTCATTATCCACTTCTTTAGAATAAGCAGGCTTAATGAAAGATGAAAAGAAGTCATTCTATGGAACTGAAAGAAACTGAAACTTGATAGTTTAAAATTGATGTTCATGGGTATTATTCTTTTTCATATTGAAAATGAATAATAAGTGGAGGTTACAATACTATTGAGTATATGATGCTTTAACGTTGCATAAACATTCTGGACCTATAAATTCTTAGCATGCATTTGTACACTAAGGATTCATCTTCAGTAATTATATTATTTCTTAGAGTCACATGTTGATTTCTCAATCTAGTATATGTCCATATACATATGCATATATACATAAGACTCTGTTATAGATTCATGTATAGTATATGGTTCAAGATGATGTTATGTGACATATAGTTTGCCATACTATGATTATATGTATGATGACATGATTATGAACAAGAGTGTGATTTCATAATGCTTTCTATATTGTGAAACTGTATGATATGTATGAAGAAATTATGCCTATCAATACCTTCTTTCGTTATATTCACTGATGAATTTATTGCAAAATTATTCAGTCTTTCTTTTATGTGTGTTAATGGCATGTTATCCCTTTTTTTCCATTGTGATGAAATGTTAAATGCACCACTTTATGCCTAATGTAATTGAATGCGTCAACTAGGATTTTATGCTAACGGCATTTATGATATATAACTTCATAGTTCATTGAATATGAAAGCTATAACTAATGGGAAATCAAGAGAGATGAAAAGCTTGTTAACTAAATGATAGTAAAGCATTATAGAAACTAGATGAGTTCACTTGAAGTTTTGATTTATTGTGAATGTTGTATCTATTATCAATGTGGGAAACCTATATGTTATTTTTCAATTTTATGCTTGTGATAATTGATGTTTCTTGTTAAAGATTACCCTTAGAACATGTTGTTCCCTACTAAGTTTTATAGCTTACCACAGGTTTTATTATCCGTGTTGGTGTCAGGGTAGGCTTCATTGTGGAGTGTTGGCTATAATGGCTTGATTAGCATAGGAGAGAAAGCATTGAAGTTTGAAATCCTCATTTTATGGTTCCATAATTAAGATTGGAAGGCTTGTATATAAATGTTTAATTATATTATTTTTGAGTATTGTAATGGCTTAGAATTCTTATATGTAATTATGGCTGTAAGCATTAATGTTTATTTGATTATCTTAGGATTTATACCTGTACAGGTGGCTTCGTATGTCTTATGGATTAGCGTGTTACACATCACAAGTAAGGTATTATGGTGCCTGCCCCCTAATGGAAGTATCTATGTTAGTACATGGGCTTTAGTCCGATGATATAGCTTTAGGGCTACCCAAGCACGGTCCCTACCAATGGGTCGAGCTCATCACAAGTATGATGATCGATTGGGTCACAACTTGATATACCAAAAGGTATAAAACTTGGGCTAGTGGTCTTTCCAAAAACTTTCCTGCATTGAGTGAATGTAAGGTCATTGTTTACAAATACACTAGGGCTAAAGAGGGATGCCTAACTTAATTCTAAGTCTCTAGCATTAATGCAATGCAAATTTTCAAAAAGAGCTAAAACATTTTCATCTTTAAACTCATTTATGTTTAATCAACCAAAGGTACTTTCAAAGAAAAATCTTGTGGAGTCACCACTATGACGCATACCAAATCCAGTAAGCATTTGGGTTACTCTCGAAAGCCTGCTTTTAGGACTTGAGATCAAATTAAGGTTCATTTAACTCGTAAAGATCGATCACTTCGTAATCTATAGGGATTTAACCCAATCCTCAATGCCTTGGGCCTCAAAAAGGCATAAGACAATGGGTTAGGATATCCCCTACTCATTTGCTAATGATCAGCTTATGAAAGCATGGTGTTTCCACCCAATAAAACTTTAGAAAAAGAATTCTAACCTTGTGAGGCCGAAACTAGAGGACTCCTATTTATACATTTGGTTAATGTTATATAAAGAAGTTTTAGTGATTAATATATTTCATCTCTTTTCTCACATGAATTATTATGATAGAAAAATAAAGGCACACTCAAGCATATAAGAAAGTGATAAAGTATGGAATTTGAAAGCATTATAGAATAAAAGAATAAATGTAAAGCTAAATCCATACATAAATTGGAAAATTAATTTATGATGTCCATTTAAATGAGAACATTGGTCATCGCATGCATATTTATAAAAAGGCGGCATTTTAAATGTATTTTTGATAAAAAATGGGATGATTGTTCCTTTGCATCCTTGAAAAAAGAGATTCGTATTAGTTAATTTTAAATAGATAATCTTTTGTATTTATAAAGAGAAATTCCTTTATTTACATGTTATTTCGTTGGTGAAAATTAAGACATTGGTCCTTTTTGTTATAGAAAAATTCCACTCAAATTTGTATAAAATTATTTAATATGCTTTTATTGTATCACTCAAAAAATCATTTATTTATAACAAAAAGGGCATTAAAATAATAATAAAAGATGACAGGGCCAATAATTGAACAGGGAACATTGGTTCCCTCATGCATATTTATAAATTTTTTGTGTAATTTTTGGAATAAAATAGGACATTGCTCCATTTTATGAAAAAAATCTAATTAATTAGATAGAAAACATTTAATGCGGCTTTTCCAATTATCTTGCAAAACACCTTTATTACTAAGTTATTGCAACCCAATAAAAGGCATTAAATAATATTACAGGCCCAAATACTAAAGAAGAACATAAATCCTAAACTATCTTGCTTCGCCATATTCTTTGTCCTGACCTGAAAGGAAGTTATGCATATGAAAATATGACAAGTAAAGGTTATTAGCACATAATGATAAATATGACAATAAAAATAAAATAATAGTATTAATGATAATGATAATATTAAATAATAATAATAATTATAAATATTATCATTAAAACAATAAAAACAACAACAACAACAACAACAATTATTATTATTATTATTATTATTATTATTATTATTATTATTATTATTATTATTATTATTATATTTGCAATAATAAAACTAACATAAATTAATAATATAAAAATCATAATAACAATAATAAAAATAATAGAAATAACGACAATAATGATGATGATGATGATGATGATGATGATGATAGTAGTAGTAGTAGTAATAATAATAAAATATTGATAATGGTAATTAATAATGTTATAATAAAATCAACATTAAAAAATATTAATAAAACTAACAAGATGATGATGATGATGATAATAATAATAATACAAAAATAATAATTATTATAAAATTAGGAAAAGGATAATTAAACATTAAATTAACAATAAATTAGTCTAATATATTAAACTAAGAATTTACAAATTAATAACTAACAAGATTAATATAATAAATAATAGAATTAAATAAACATATATTTAACAAAATTTATAGAATAACATAATTAATTTATTAATCTAAAATAGTAAATTAATTCTCAAAGTTAGTTAACAAATTAACATATTAACAATTAATTAGCAAAATATTAACAAAATTAAACTAATAAAAGAAATCAATAAAATAAAGATAAATCTACAAGTTTAAGAAAATAATAAATTAAAAAGACTTATTTACATAATTAATTAAAACTAAATATTTAAATTTACAGGTTTTAGGGCTGGAAAATATTACCTTCAGTATCGATTTATCAAAAAATGAGGATTTAGTGTTAAATGGCTTTTTTCGATTTTTGGTTTTTTTTGAAGTTAAAGAAGCTAATTTTTAATGGGCAAAAATAGAGAAAAGCAAGAGGAAGAAGATAAGTGAAAAATAAGGATAAGATGATGAAGATTATGTTAAAAAAGATAGAGTGATTATTAGGTGGTTAGGAAACCCATAACATATCCCCAAAATGGGATTAGATTAAGGGATTTTTTTCCAAATTTTCCCTAGTTTCCTAGTGTAAATTACACTATGAGAGTGATTCATGGCCTTAGTCCATGAGTAAGTAAACCAAGGACCGTAAACTTTGACTTTGCCCCCTCTTCTCAGCCTACTAACCTCTAACTCAAAATATTTTGCCATTTTTGGGACTAAAATACCATATTTTTGGCAATATGGCTTCTAGATATTTGTTCGACTATATCTTAGCTTTCTAATGAATGAAAAATCACTCAATTTTTATTTGTATATTAGGATTTATGGCTAAAATATTGATTACCGCTCTTAGAAAAATTTTAGGGACAAAATTGGTATTCTGAATTTAAAAAATTACTGGAATAATGGATTTAGAATTAGGTCATGCTTTCTTTATGAAAGTTGCCCTGAAATGAGTTTATTTTCTTTTACATTTGGACTTATATCAATATTGGCTCTATAGAGGGAGTTATACCTAAAATAATACAAACTGGTCCAGGTACCAAGTTGATTCGAGTCATCTATGTTCAAGCCTAATTTTGAGAATGTTAAGGGCTGAACTGGGTTAGATTTCTCAATCAAAGTTTTAGGTATGTATCCTATGATTCAAATGGATTTAGAATCACCTAATTATGAGGTTTTTAGGCTAAGATAAAGTCAAAACACTCTAAACTGCTTCAAGTTTTGAAAATTGATTTTCTCATTTTTCATTGCTAACCAAGGGAAAAGAGGAAAAAGACCATACAAAGGGTTTTTTAACATTTAAAAACCATAAGAGATAAAAAAAAAAATTTTAAAAACTTAAAATTTGGGGAGAAAGCTTGGCACCTCTGCCCCTTATCCATTTATGAGAAACTATTTTCTCATCAGATAACTCTGATCAGAAGCTACCTTAGGATCCAATGTTTACAAGTAATTTAAGCAGTTAAATTATTTATTTATTTGTTGCTTTATTTATTGCCTATTTAATTTGATTGACATGTTTACTTAATTTACTGAAATGCATCGGGTATGAAAGGAGAATGGATTAATGTTTAAAATCCAATTATAAAACAACACATAATCAAGGTGCTAAGTAAAAGTGATGTCTTGAACATCGTTCTTTGTTTGGACATTAAAAGGTTAAAATTTATTTTCCAACGTTTTGTTAGGTGGCGACTTAATGATACCTACCTCTTTATGCCCACATTAGATGGCTTCACAGGCTGACTCCCAATAATAATTTGGGTTTAACCCCTTTTTTTATTGTGAAATAACCAATTTATGAGTTATAGTGAGCCTTATTAGGTTTTGGATCCTGAAAGCGGGCCTCAAAGAATCTAACCGGAACATGAGCTAGCTCCAATGTGCATTATAACATGTTTAAGTGATTCAAAAAAGCATTATTGTAACTAAGTAAAAAACTAGGGGTATAAATGTAAATTAGTACTAAAAATATAATTATGAGGAATAAAATGATAAAAAGGATGAAAAGTATGAAAAAAGTAACTAATAGAGACCAAAAGGTAATTTGCCACTGTATTGTAAAAGTATAAAGACTAAAATGTAATTTGAAAAGAAAATTTGTAATAACTAAAATAAAAGGGGCAAAATCATTAAAAAATGATAATATTTAGTGAAAATCGTGGTAAAAATAAAGGTTTATGGACCAAAATGGAATTTTTACTTGAATAGTGGTAATTAAATATATAAATGATAAGAATAAGAAATAAAAGATGGATTATAAAAAAAATTTGGTAAAAGGAGGGAAAAATTATAAATAAGTTAAAAAGTTATGAAAATAGGGATGAAATTATAATTTGGTAAAGGAAATGAATTTAAGGAATAAAATGAAAGAAACGTAACTTAACGACTAAAATGGTAAAATTTTGGTGAAATATGTCAAAAAGGAGAAATTAAGGATAAAATGGTAATTATGGCAAAAGATGGAACTTTAGGGATGTAAAGGTAATTTCGATAAAAGATGGAACATAGATGCCATTTTGGTAAACGATGGCACATAAATGTCATTTTAATAAGAGATGGGATCTAGATGTAACTTTTACAAAAGAAAGGGACATAATTGTTATTTTCTTAAAAGATTAAATTGTTGGGGTAAAAATATAACTTCATTCTAAATTATGGATGATAGTGAAAATGGTGAAAAATTAGTAAGGAAATAAAGAATTAAGGCAAGTAAAGTAATTAATCGAAGAAAGGAAATAAAATTAAAATGTAATTTAGAGCAATTTAGAAGTTCAGTGAAATGAGATTATGTTGAGGAAAGTTAATGGAAAAATTAATTATATTAGACTAAGGATAGTTTAGAAATTAAATAGAGGGAAAAGAAGGAATGAAATTATAGGGACTAAATGGTAAATTGATAATGGTAACCGTAAGAAATAATATAGAAAAGTTGTTATAGAAGTAATTAGCAATCAAAAAAGTAGATATTTAATTTGGTTAAGTCACATATAATAGTAGAAATGAAAATAAATCGATTCAATAAATTAAATGTGTAATCTTTAATAAGAAAAATCGAAAAAATGAACATAATCAAGGAAATAATTTGAAAGAGAAATAAGCTAAGTAATAAGAAATAAATCAAGAGTTTAATAATGCTACGATTATTTCAAGCAAATGAATATGGAAAGTAATTGGTAGGGGATAAGTAAAATGAGTACTATGCTAAAATGTAAAAATGGGAAAATTTAGTAAGACCAGTAATGGCAAGAACTCAACAAAAAGAGTGAAAAGAAAATAGTTTTTGTTGAAAGAAAAAAAATTAGACGGTAGTAAGTAAACTAGAATGGAAATTTAATTAGAGGTATATGATTGTTTGTGAAATTTATTAGTTGGATATCCACTACTAGGCATTTTATGCTTAGCATATAGTTGTTTACTGCATACTTGAGAGATGTAAATAGGAGTCAAAAGGACAGGCGCTAGAGATTGATGAAGTCATTAATGAAAGAGATAATTTTATATTTTTCATATGTGGCATGTATATGAGATCGGATTCTATATGTGTATTATAGTGAAATAACATTTAAAGTACATTATGATATTTGTTGTATAAGGATGTTACATTTTGTTGTATTAGAGCATAGTTTAGGCGGTCCTAAGATCGGAGATGAAGTATACATGCCACGAGTAAAGTTATAGTTAAAATGGTTTGGGAAAGTAAGGTGACTTGTCACTTCTGTTATAGAATTGAGAAGTAATAGAAAGTTACCTTAAGAAAAGAAGGTATAAGGAAGTAATAGTCTTTTTGGTTATTTATTACGAATAAATTTTGAGGAAAAAATTTTTATTAATGGGGGAGAATTGTAATGGCCCAAAATTTTAATTTTTGTCAATAGTATTTTTCGAGTTGTGAATAGTATCACTCGAAACACGTGAACATATTCTTTTCACCATTATAAAGTAAAAATTAAACCGAGTCTGGTGGTATAATTTGAGGTAAAATTGAGGTTAGATAGGCCCTCAAACTGGATAGTGAAAATTTATCCGGATCGTAAAAAGGGTTGACCAACTTTGATCAGTATGAAACTATTTCATAGATCTCCAAAAATTATTCCGTTTATCTAGTTCTACTAGAACTAATAATAATTAATATTTGGAAGTGAAAAATAATTTTCTGAAAATTTTGAATTTTTGGGTTTCAAACCGGTAAACTTTACCTCCAAAAATTAAAGTATATCGAAACGAACTCAGATTGAACTAAAATTTTAAACACACTTTAGTAAATATTTTTTCATATGTTGGACCAATTTTTGGGAGAATTGGATGAAGGAAACATTAAAATCTGAAAAATAGCCAAAAATAAAGGTTATTTGATTATTTTTGTTAAATGGCACTAACTCACACTCAAAGGGTGTAAGTGACTTATCACTCACTCCCAAAGGGTATGACAAAAAATGGATAGTAATTAATGAGAGGATGACAAGTGGTCTAATGTGGGCTTTTGGATTAAATAGTGAAATAATCCTAACTATTTATGAAGGCAGATAAATAGCCTAAAAATCATAATTCTCAAGAGAATTCTCCAAATTTCTTTCTCCCTATTGCTATCCCATATATACACCCACCATTTGTTCATTTTTCTTCCATTTTTTAACTTAATCCCACCAAATTCAACCAAATTTCATGTACTAAATAATTTTAAAGCCCTAAATTCATTTATAGCCATCATAAGGACCTATTTTAAATGAAGAAAGTGGATGGATTTTTGTACAAAATGTTTGGAACAAAAATTTAAGTATGTTAATTTAGTGAAATTTTGGTGAGTTAAATTGATTTTTAGGTGGATTTTGATGTAGAGATTTATATTTTGAGTTTATTTTGAATTTTGAATGAAGAAAATTGATAAAAAAATCCACAGAGGAATTCGAGCAAGATAGAATTTCAAGAAAAACCAAGTGAAAGCAAAGGTAAATGGATGGAAAAGGTGAGAAAGGGAGAGAAAATGGAGATAGAGCTTGAAAAAAAAAGGTATGTGGATACCTAAACTAATTTATTTCATGTGATTTAGGTTATATAACTTTGGGTTGTTGTGTGTATGATGAGTTTTAATTTAAATTAGTGGTAGATAAGTGAAATTAAAGTTAAAAGAATGAAATTTATGAAGTTAAGTTTGTGAAAACATGACTAGAAATTGAAAATTAGAAGTAAAACCTATTATGTAAATATAGGAATCAATGTGGAAGGATGAAATAATTTAAGATAAATTAGTAAATTGATGAATTAATATGAAATAAATAATAATAAGTTAAAAAAGAAATCAATATGTAATGAAGCCTTAAGTGGTAGAATGGTATACATTGGTATACCAAGTGATATTTTAATGTATAATTTAACAATTGGTATGAGGTGAACATTAGAATAGTAAATTAACTTGGTATGAGTGATAAAATAATAATTAAGGCATAAACATAGTGTAGGCTGAATGATACATAATGATGTACATTTGTATATTAGTTTTATACAAAATTAATTTATGTGTATACAACCATATGGAAGTTTAAAATAATCTAAATAACATTTAATATATGAGAATACATGAAAAATTAGATAAATGATAATGTATAATATTGGCTGAAGTGTATACTAATGTATATACTTAAAGGATTTTGATGGAATAAAAATAAAGTAATGTACAAATTATATAAGTTAAGATGAAGTTATAAGTAATTTGATGGAATTAACAATTATATACAAGGTACATGAAAACAAATGAAAAATAAGTAAGAGCAAGTAATGGCCAAATTATGTATAAAAGGGAAACTAAAGGTACTTTGATGTAACTTTGGTAAAAATGCATGAATTAAACACTTGGACGATATTGGAACTAAATACTATGTGAATGCAATGGATAATAATTAAATAATAATTGGCTGAGTGATGATGAGGGTGAAATTATAATTAACTAAAATGAAATGACAAATTGGAACTTGATATATATATGCATAATGTCGATGTATTAGAACTTGATGTGTATTATGATAATATGATATGAATTGAATTATAAATATGAATGATGGATTTAGGAAAAAGATGTGACTATGATATGTGATGGAAACTAATGTCTTGATGAGCATAAATTATTGACATGAAGTTAGATTGTGATACTATGTGGAAATGTGGAAGAATATGAGAAAGACACTTATGTGATTTAAATTGGAGAAAATATTATTATCTTTAGTATTTGATAGTGAAACCTGAGGTATAGGATACACTGGCTAGCCATGGGAAAATTCACCATGGTAGGTGAGTCATGGCAACTCAGTTACACCTACCTCGTGGGCCCACTTAAAGGCCTTTATAGGTTGACTGTCAATTATAGGATAGGGGTACCTCAAGATGCTATCTCATGCCTTTTTTGAAACCTGAGACTTGGTGAATTGGGTTGAATCCTTTTCTATTATGAACCGTCCAATCTTCATAAGCATTATTAATCTTCAAAGGCGGGACTTTAAGAGTCATATATAAGGTGTGGAAAGGGTCCAGCACATTTCACACCCATTGATTTCAAAAGCCATATCAACCATTGCCAAACCTATACATACTAGGATTATCAACAAGCCTTTTATAATGTCTTCTTGCTTCAAAATCTAAATTTTAGCCATACATGGCTATTCTTTTTCAATTTCAAAATGGACCCAGCAAAAATCCCCTTTTGGTTTGCCCATTAGTGGAAATTATATGGCACTATTTTTGAAATCCTGAATCATAAGGTTCAAGAAAGCTATATTCTTTTCAAAATAACATACAAACCCATAGACAGGGAAAGTTGGTTCCACCCCTTAATAATTTTTGCCATAAAATTCTACTTACTATGGATAACAACCTGGTATTTAGAATATTAGCAAAAAGAGGCATAAATCATTCTTGTTAGGACGTTTAAAGTATGATGGTGGACAAAATTCTAAATCACTACCAACATCTAAAAACCCGCTATCAAGCAATGGTTACAAGCACAATGACATATGAAACAATGCCTTAAAGTAATCCAATTCTTGAATCAAAAGTCCTTTATACAAATCCAACTAGCAGCAAAGCCAATTGGTAACAACAAAAACCGAGGAAGAATATTTTGCAATCATAGCCCAGCTAGTTCAAAGCAAGGCCTGATCCTTAAAAGCTTCTTTAGCCATTTTTAAGGTAGACCATCATTGATTTTGGAGATGAAAATGAAAATAATTATTATGATATTTTCCACCACCATAACAAGACTCATTTTAAAACATAAACCCGATCCATTTTTTCAAAATCGTGGATGTAACATCCTAATACCCTTAAGAGTATACATAGGTGTTGAACTACTAACATCAATATCATACCAAAGATTACTAATAATAACATATCTTAAATTCAAATAATTGTTCACTAGATTACATTAATAATGAATTACTACAATGTATACAACTTTCGATGCTTGATTATATAACAATGTCTTTACAACTTTATCTAATATTTATATATAATATTTATTAAAAAACATAACTCCTTGGAAAAATTCCATGAACTTCTTGATCTCCTCCTTATACATGACTACAATTTAGTACCTACTCAAACAACAATTCAAACTAAGTCATACATAGAAATAAATCACTAAATACAACTAAGAACTCAATTAATAAAAAAAACTTTAGTATTTTATTGTACTACTTACACCACCAACATTAACCTCTTCTTTCAAGGTTTATCTAACACTAACCTTCACTAATTAGAATTATCCTTAAGTGCATGAACATATCAACTATTTACTCATGTTCATTTACCTCTACTAGACACTTATTACATTCAATTCGAGGCAAGATCACTTAAAATTTCTATATCAAGTTACTTCTCTAAGGTTACCACTAACACTTGAGTACTTAACAATATGTCTAGCATTTAGTTCGAACTTGGAATTTGCATTCCAAGCTTCTTAAGTATCCCAAAATAGGAATCAAAACCACTTAGTTCTAAAAAAATTCAGCTATCACTTTGCTGTAATTGTGATATAACCTATGGGCCATGCACATCCATACACATATATTAGCTATACACAATTGTTAGATTTAATAATAATATTAATTAATAAGTCAATAATCTTTTAAATCATGCTCACCCCTAACTTGATTTTAATTATGTTATAATCATTTTTATAGCTTGAACTCGATATAGGCATGGACAATTGGGAATATTAGATACCCGAAGGTATTGAATCACTAGACACCATAAAGGTGCAATCTCTAGGATACTTGAAAGTAACAAATCACTATCTCATATATGTCACCATCTATATCTAATTCAAGCCCTAAATAAAGGTTTCTCTTGTTAAATTACTTCATAACACTAATCACTCATGTATACATTATACACTAGGATACAATATACACTTTATTCATATAATCAATTATGTTAATTACACTTCATTATAACTACTTACTAGCAAACACACTCATGATCGCTTATTAACTTAACATGTAATACACTCATGTTACAATAATCTTCATTCTAACATATATCATGTATAACATACAACAATATCTACATACCACTATTCATATAATACTTAAGTTTAATTACACCTAAACATTCAAGATACAAATCAATAATATAAGCATCAAGGTAAAAATATAGTAAAAACCATGTAAACACACATTATTCACCTTACATGCCTTTTTTACAATTTACATTTTAATGTTATGTCATTTATTTCATATTGATTACATTATACACTAACCCTAAACATATGTTTGTAAAGTGCCATAAGCAACCAAGAAAGTTTGGATGCAATTCGATGATTTTTGGATAAGAAAAATGGCATTTTAACCAAACCAAGGAGGGGTTACGGTGGTCACCAATTCATGAAAACTGTGAGGTTCATCTCGGGATGAAAATTTTAGTCTAGAATGTATCCTCACTATGGTTAGGAAACCCTGATAGCCGCAAGTCCCTTAGAATTCATCTGGTTCTCTCAATACAATTCTTAATTCACTTTGTTTTGCATTTTTGAAGTGCTTTGAGTAGGATTTAGACCAAATGTTCCATTGAAATTTGTTCTCATATGTCTCTAGTTTCCATAAATACTAAAATAAGGTCATTTGGGCATCTAAATAAAGAGATATGACTAAAAATGTGCAAATAACTTTATTTGATAGGTTCACTATCACCAATCTGTTCCAAGTCCATTTTAACTAGTTTTATAAGCAAAAACATACTTTGACCTCTTCATACCAAATTAAGGTATGGATGCCTAGTTTAATTTCAATTCAGAATTACTCTAATTAGATTTTTATAAATTAAGATATAAAAAAAGATTACTTGAAGGTTGCTTAAACCCTATATTAGAATTCGACAACCATCATCTTTCTTTAAATTCTTCATCTTTTATGCATACTATAACTCTAAATACCCATCAATATATCTCTTAAATGCGATATTACACACTCTAATAATTAAACAATTGTATACATAAACACTTAAAATACCCATACCTTATTTGAAACTTATCACTTTTCTTCTTATGTTCTCCATCTCTTCATGGCCCTTGTCTTGAATTTTCTCAATTAATCACATAAAAATAGCATTTCATAGTCATTCCTCTACTGATTACTCATTCTAATATATGTTGAGGAAGAAATCAAAAGAGATAAACTTATTCTTACCTTAACTTTTGCACTCATGTGCTGGAAAATCATTCTTTCCCCCCTCTTATCACTTTAAACCCAAGAAGTAGAATTTAAGAGACTTAGAAGAGGAAAAAAGTAACAATAAAAATCTAAAAATCAAGAAGGGCCAGTGAACTTCCCTTAAAAGGCAGATTTTTTTAAGCCTTAATAAATGCTCCCTCATCTAGAATTCCATAGGTGCCAATCTATCATTGGCTGAAATTTTTTATCCTTAGCTTATTTGCTTTTAATCCATCTCTACTTATTTTAATTAACATAAAGATAATTTTGTAGTTCTTCCATCAATTTAATCCTCAATCAATTACATAGATCTTTGCCTATGCAATTACTCATATGCCCTTAACAAATATAGAAATTTCGGTTGTGTCCTTAATAACAATTTATGCGCTTATGCACTAAAACTTGATTCACCCATGCTAATTACAAATTCAATCATGCCTCAATCCTACTAAGGTACACTTTGGGCCCTTATAGTGGACTTGGTCCACACTTTGTAATTTTTAAATTATGCTTAGCTAGTGTGAAGACAAGACTCCATAACAGAAAGAATCTCACCTTTACAGATAGTGTGGTTTCTTCAAAGCTCTAATCTCCCGTAATGGATGAGGATTTTCCCTATAAGAAGCTCCCACTCTTCAATCTAAAGGTGAAGGCTTTCTTTGAGAGAATTTTCCAACCTCAAAAGCATTTAGCCTAGTTATAAGGAGGCTTGTGTGCTGAGCACACCTTATAATCTTGAGTTGAGTGTAATTATCTCTAAATTTATGAAATTTTTGTAATTATTTTCAAAATCTATAAGTATTGCTCCTATGTTGACCATTTGATGTGTGTGTGTGTATTCTTTCTTACATTTGATTTTTTCTTATGTGCGAGAGTTGATTTTCTTTTATCATTTATTTAAGTATGCTCTGCACTTGCAGTGTAAGCTGATCTTATGCATCAGGATGTTGTTCATTCATTTTTTTTCATTTGTTTATGTATTCATGTTATACCCCTAAATCTTGCAATGTCTATACATAAATACATAC
This sequence comes from Excoecaria agallocha, assembly GCA_037975025.1. NCBI lineage: Eukaryota > Viridiplantae > Streptophyta > Magnoliopsida > Malpighiales > Euphorbiaceae > Excoecaria > Excoecaria agallocha. The sequence goes on along the minus strand of CM075811.1, from coordinate 23,745,579 downwards.
ATACATACATACATACATACATACATACATACATACATACATTCATACATTCATACATACATACATACATACATACATACATACAACATACATACATACGTGCATACATATATGTAAATATAAATATATATATGTACACACACACACACATGCACCATTTTATTAATATTTTCATTCCAATTTTACATAAAAAATATATTTAATTGAAAGAAAAGAGAATTGGTTAATTACTTAAATTTAGAGATGCAAAAATTTTAAATTTATGAATAGTACATTTTGAATCTTAGATAGTACTTTTTAGATGAAATGTGCCATTTGAGACATAAATAGTAGTATAATGATTAGGAATAGTGCCACTTGAGAAAATTCAAGAATCAAATTTGAGAAGAAATAAGTCCATTTAAGATATTTAAAACTAAAATTAAAATTCAGGTTGTGGTTTTCGCAATGGTATCATGGATAGTACTTTTCGAGATAAAAAGTGTCTCCATAACATGAATAGTAGTTTTCTTAGGAGTAGTGCCATTTGAGAAAATTTAAGAATCAAATTTTAGAAGAAACAAGTCCATATAAGATATTTAAAATTGAAATTAAAATTTCGATCATGATTTTTACATGAATAGTAATATATTTAACCAAGTTTTAATAGAGGTCAAATTGATTTGGGACACTAAAAAAATTGAACTAACCAAAATGGTGAGTTATATATAATGTTGATTATATATTTTAAGTAGAAAAAAAGTATTAATGATGTCATCATTTGTTTAAAAGAAATTTAAATTAAAAGAAAAGAAAATGAGAAATTTCAATAACCTTTAGATCAAATAGTAACATATATAATTATGACCATTAGTTTAGTTGAATGGAAAAGATTTTTTAGAAGGAAAAATTATAAGTTATTGGATGAAATAGTGATTAAGAGATCTTAACCATCCAAAATAAAAATATGAAAAAAAACCCTTAGATTAATTAAATTTTGCCAAAAAAGATCCTAAACCTTGAATTAATAATAATAATAATATATATTGAATAGGGAGATCTTTTATGTAGGGATGAATATTGGTCCTTTGATATAATATTAACCAAATTAATCTTAACTATTGGTTTACGTTGTCAAGATTTTTGTATAATATTCAATTTTGGCCATTAGATGTAATAATATTTAACTTGACATCTAAATTAAATTATATGAATAAAAAAATGAAAAAGAAAAGAGCAAATTGCTAAGCTTTTAGATGAAATAGTGTAAGAGTGCATCGTAACCAAACCATTCTAATTGAAAGGAAATTTTGAAATTCATGTTTTAAATGTTCAGTAGCACATAATGTAGTTGTTCTTATCTGAATCTTAATTATCTAAACAAGAGATGTTACTAAGAAACATCTCCCTAATTTCTCTAATTAAACTTTTGATTTTAATTATCATTGCAAAGTTTAGTTTAATTCATTTTTCATTTTATTGCTTGCCAGAAAAATGTGGAATACAAGCAAAAATAAAAAGAAAGGAAATAATAAGCTTACGCATTTTTATATAAATAACTATATGGAAAATATGTAATTTTACTAGTAGTTCAGTTGCTTCAATTTTAGCAACTTTTAGATATTGAAAGCCAGACCGAATTGATATAACGAAATTTCAATTTCAAAATTCAACTGATTAAACCAAAAATCAAACCAAATACACTACAAAAAAAGATTTAGCGACTAAATTTAGTGACAAATAGAAAACTATCACTATTTTTCTATGGAACCAAATTAATATTCACTTGTCAAAATAATTTCTTTCACCAAATTAAGTTGTTTTTGCGACTAAATAATGAGGAAAAGATAGATGCAGTTGCTAAATTATGGCGGCAACAATTAGCACTTTTTTGCAACTAAATTTGTGATGAAAAATTTATTGCTAAATGTTTTTCATTTTATGTTATTTTAGAAATTGATCTAGAGTAACGTAGCAATGGTATTGTAGTCGCTACTAGTATGGTAATTTTTATGATGGATTAGTGATGACAGAAGTAGTCGCAATGTATCGCGGGATTTTTTTTGCTAAAATTTTAATGATGGAGAAAGTAATCGCTAATGTCTTGGCTATTTAAAAATATTTAATATGTAAATGTTATATAGGGAAAATGATGCGAAAACCCAAGGTTAAAGAACCCGAAACCCCTAAAACATACGCTTTGATTTCAAAAGACAAAGACGAGAAACTCCCTCCCTATTGAACCCCCAAACAACATGTTAATGGAAACGCAAATAATCGGGATAAGAAGAATAAAAAAACGCCACAATCAAAATGATTGATAAGTAATCCTAATTCTTGATGCAGTAGAAAAGAAAGCAAGCAATCTCACAATCTCTCTAAAGAAATTCGGCTAAGCCAAGAGAAAAAACTCTCAAAAGTTTATAATTTGATTCAATCATTATGTTTACAACCTAGGTTAGCCTATTTATAAGGTGGCTAACCCTAATTCACTCTTTAAAACCCTAATTTAAATATTTATATGGCTTTACACGAATTTCCTTGGGCTTTTACAAGCCAAATAAGCCCAAATAAGTCTTAAACACACTTAAAACAAAACTAATTAATAAACCTTATAAGCCTAAAATGAAAGCCCAAAAGAAAGACTAAAAATAAATAACCAAACTAACTAAACTAAGCCCAAAAGAAGCCCACACGCCTAGCCCATTAATAATACAAATTAAGTGAGTTATGTGACTTTTAAATGAAGCACATGACTTGTACAATTAAAGCCCAAAGTTGTTTAAGCCCAAAATTGATGGTAAAGCACCAAATCTGCCTCCTATAAATTGAAGCACACCCCAATGACATTTGGATCTTATATTTATGTGTTTGAACTCCATTTAGACCCATTTGAAAGTCATAAGGTTGCCCCTCTTCAATGGCATAAGATAGCCCTCTTGGATCCGTATCATTCCCTCCCTCTTTAGAAAAGATTCGTCCTCGAATCTTCGTCTTGCAATAGTTGGGAATTGGCACTTGAGGAATACATTAATCTTCATAAATGATCTTCTGCACTGGTGGAAATAGTATGAATGCTTCTTCATTAAAGAACTCATCATGATCCTGCAAGTTATAAACAAAAGGACTATGCAAAACATGGTTAGTATTTAATATAGCGATATGATTTTGACTTTCTCCACTTCCCAAGTGCAAATCATTCTCCTTAATCAATAGAGAATCAACTGTGACTTGTGAATCTTCCATCTCAACTAAGCAAACTTCTTCACTTGCACTCAAACAATCAACAATTTCTTCACTTTCAATTATTTCTCTATCATGCACAACATCATTATTCTCTTCTACCTCTAAAACAACCTCATTTACCAAGTTCTCCACATCTTCAACTTCACCCAAAACCTCTTTTTCCTCATCAAGCTCATCAACAACCTCCTCTTCATGGTCTTGAGTAACTTCACTATCAAAGCCTATATCTATATCCCCCCTTTCAGGTTCACAAATTATTTCTTCTAGGATAATTTTCTCCTCCTTTCTCTTCGCTTTGCTCTCCTCCATCCTAATGAGTGGTTCGAAATATTGTCTAACCAACCATTCTAGATTATTAAGGTCTTGCCTTATCAACTTTATATCTTCCTTAAATGCATTCCCTTCATCTTGATTTAAATGTCGCTTGGACTTGTAATAAGACATCCTCACATTCACTCGTGTTTCACTCAAAATTTGGCTTTTTCCCTCTTAATGTCCTGTCACTTTCTTGCCTTTTTCCTCTCAAGCTTGCAACTTCAAAATTGCACTTCAGAATTTAAATCACAAATCAAAAAGTTGAGCACGTTTAAGAAAGCAAGGAAATAATAACTAACAACAAAAAAATAGCTTAAAAACTAGAAAAGAAGACTCTAGACACAATGGAGGTGATACACGGACAAGAGTGGTGTACCACTTGATGATAAGTAAATTAGAGTATTGGACAAGCAAAGATACTCTAACAATGTAAATGGAACAAAAAACCTACCTTAAAACAAAGAAATAAGCAACAAGAATCAAAGAAAATAACAATATGGATAAAATGAATGAATTTGATTCACTACAAAGTAAACCAAATATAGAACCTAAATATGCTACCCATAAAAGAAGGAAAATCAACAAGATACCAATTAAATCTAAATAAAGTATAAAACATGCAAAACAAATCAATTTAGAGCCAAAATTATCACTAGGCCGAATGGTGTAACAAGCTTGATTAGTGTATCAAGTTGTGTGGAAAATGGTGGCAAAGTGATGGAAAAATGATAGAAAAATAATGGAAAAAAATGATAGCAAATGATGCCAAAAATGGTAACAAAATGGTGGCAAATGATTGGAAAAATGATGGCAAATGATATCAAAAATGGTAGCAAAAATGATCAAAATGATTCCAAAAATGATGGAACAAATGGATAACAAATGGCAGTACAAATGGATAACAAATGATATAAAATGGTGGCACAAATGGATAGGAAATGGATAGCACAAATGGTGGTTCAATAATTGCAAAGTAAATCCTTGGTTAAGTAGGACTAGGATTGTAATTCCAATTCAAGTATGGATTGGATTTTGAAAACCTAAACCCAAAGCAATAAGGATTGTATTTCCTACCCTTTAAAGGATTCCCAAAGATGTTTGGAAAAGGTGTATATGCTGCCCCTCCCAATCCTAAAGCAAAAAATATTAGTTTTTCCCACTTATGAAAGGATTAGGATTTCTTTAGGCTATATAAACTACCCTTGCTCAATTGCTCCTTACTTTTTTTTTCCTCTACTATTTTTCTTCTCTTTCACGTTTTTCTCCCTTCTTTTTTTTGATGAACAGTACCGTGAATAGTGCGATGAACTGTGTCGTGAACAGTACCATGATTTTTTTTCTTTCTTTTTTTTTTTAATTCAACACACCAATCTAAAGGCTACTACTACTAGAATTTTGTTTTTTTCATGCCAAAGATTCAAAGTTCAAGTTTGGTTTCTAAGGCTTTTTAATGAATAAAAAAAACACAAGGTAAGGAAAGAGAAACGGCTAAATTTAACACACAAAAACACACAAATCAAAACATATCACTACCTAATTCGGCATAAACATAAATAAATCAAAGAAAAGAAAACACAAACCTAACACTAAGATAAATAGGAATTTACCTTTCTTTTGGCTCTGATACCAAATGATGCGGAACCCCAAGGTTAAACAACCCGAAACCTCTTAAACATACGCTTTGATTTCAAAAGACAAAGAAGAGAAACTCCCTCCCTATTGAACCCCCAAACAACACGTGAATAGAAACGCAAATAATTGGGATAAGAAGAATAAGAAAATGCCACAATCAAAATGATTGATAAGTAATCCTAATTCTTGATGCAATAGAAAAGAAAGCAAGCAATCTCACAATCTCTCTAAAGAAATTCGGCTAAGCCAAGAGAAAAAACTCTCAAAAGTTTATAATTTAATTCAATCATTATGTTTACAACCTAGGTTAGCCTATTTATAAGGTGGCTAACCCTAATTCACTCTTTAAAACCCTAATTTAAATATTTATATGGCCTTACACGAATTTCCTTGGGCTTTTACAAGCCAAATAAGCCTAAATAAGTCTTAAACACACATAAAAAAAACTAATTAATAAACCTTATAAGCCTAAAATGAAAGCCCAAAAGAAAGACTAAAAATAAATAACCAAACTAACTAAACTAAGCCCAAAAGAAGCCCACACGCCTAGCCCATTAATAATACAACTTAAGTGAGTTATGTGACTTTTAAATGAAGCACATGACTTGTACAATTAAAGCCCAAAGTTGTTTAAGCCCAAAATTGATGGTAAAGCACCAAATCTGCCTCCTATAAATTGAAGCACACCCCGATGACATTTGGATCTTATATTTATGTGTTTGAACTCCATTTAGACCCATTTGAAAGTCATAAGGTTGCCCCTCTTCAATGGCATAAGATAGCCCTCTTGGATCCGTATCATTCCCTCCCTCTTTAGAAAAGATTCGTCCTCGAATCTTCGTCTTGTAATAGTTGGGAATTGGCACTTGAGGAATACATTCATCTTCATAAATGATCTTTTGCACTGGTGGAAATAGTATGAATGCTTCTTCATTAAAGAACTCATCATGATCCTGTAAGTTATAAACAAAAAGACTATGCAAAACATGGTTAGTATTTAATATAGCGATATGATTTTGACTTTCTCCACTTTCCAAGTGCAAATCATTCTCCTTAATCAATAGAGAATCAACTGTGACTTGTGAATCTTCCATATCAACTAAGCAAACTTCTTCACTTGCACTCAAACAATCAACAATTTCTTCACTTTCAATTATTTCTCCATCATGCACAACATCATTATTCTCTTCTGCCTCTAAAACAACCTCATTTACCAAGTTCTCCACATCTTCAACTTCACCTAAAAACTCTTTTTCCTCATCAAGCTCATCAACAACCTCCTCTTCATGGTCTTGAGTAACTTCACTATCAAAGCCTATATCTATATCCCCCCTTTCAGGTTCACAAATTATTTCTTCTAGGATAATTTTCTCCTCCTTTCTCTTCGCTTTGCTCTCCTCCATCCTAATGAGTGGTTCGAAATATTGTCTAACCAACCATTCTAGATTATTAAGGTCTTGCCTTATCAACTTTATATCTTCCTTAAATGCATTCCCTTCATCTTGATTTAAATGTCGCTTGGACTTGTAATAAGACATCCTCACATTCACTCGTGTTTCACTCAAAATTTGGCTTTTTCCCTCTTAATGTCCTGTCACTTTCTTGCCTTTTTCCTCTCAAGCTTGCAACTTCAAAATTGCACTTCAGAATTTAAATCACAAATCAAAAAGTTGAGCACGTTTAAGAAAGCAAGGAAATAATAACTAACAACAAAAAAATAGCTTAAAAACTAGAAAAGAAGACTCTAGACACAATGGAGGTGATACACGGACAAGAGTGGTGTACCACTTGATGATAAGTAAATTAGAGTATTGGACAAGCAAAGATACTCTAACAATGTAAATGGAACAAAAAAACCTACCTTAAAACAAAGAAATAAGCAACAAGAATCAAAGAAAATAATAATATGGATAAAATGAATGAATTTGATTCACTACAAAGTAAACCAAATATAGAACCTAAATATGCTACCCAAAAAAGAAGGAAAATCAACAAGATACCAATTAAATCTAAATAAAGTATAAAACATGCAAAACAAATCAATTTAGAGCCAAAATTATCACTAGGCCGAATGGTGTAACAAGCTTGATTAGTGTATCAAGTTGTGTGCAAAATGGTGGCAAAGTGATGGAAAAATGATAGAAAAATAATGGAAAAAAATGATAGCAAATGATGCCAAAAATGGTAACAAAATGGTGGCAAATGATATAAAAAATGGTAGCAAAAATGATCAAAATGATTCCAAAAATGATGGAACAAATGGATAACAAATGGCAGCACGAATGGATAACAAATGATATAAAATGGTGGCACAAATGGATAGCAAATGGATATCACAAATGGTGGTTCAATAATTGCAAATAAATCCTTGGTTAAGTAGGACTAGGATTGTAATTCCAATTCAAGTATGGATTGGATTTTGAAAACCTAAACCCAAAGCAATAAGGATTGTATTTCCTACCCTTTAAAGGATTCCTAAAGATGTTTGGAAAAGGTGTATATGCTGCCCCTCCCAATCCTAAAGCAAAAAGGATTAGTTTTTCCCACTTATGAAAGGATTAGGATTTCTTTAGGCTATATAAACTACCCTTGCTCAATTGCTCCTTACTTTTTTTTTCCTCTACTATTTTTCTTCTCTTTCACGTTTTTCTCCCTTCTTTTTTTGATGAACAGTACCGTGAACAGTGCGATGAACAGTACCACAATTTTTTTTCTTTTTTTTTTAATTCAATACACCAATCTAAAGGCTACTACTACTAGAATTTTGTTTTTTTCATGCCAAGTATTCAAAGTTCAAGTTTGGTTTCTAAGGCTTTTTAATGAATAAAAAAACATAAGGTAAGGAAAGAGAAACGGCTAAATTTAACACACAAAAACACACAAATCAAAACATATCACTACCTAATTCGGCATAAACATAAATAAATCAAAGAAAAGAAAACACAAACCTAACACTAAGGTAAATAGGAATTTACCTTTCTTTTGGCTCTGATACCAAATGATGCGGAACCCCAAGGTTAAAGAACCCAAAACCCCTTAAACATTCGCTTTGATTTCAAAAGACAAAGAAGAGAAACTCCCTCCCTATTGAACCCCCAAACAACACGTGAAATAGAAACACAAATAATCGGGATAAGAAGAATAAGAAAACGCCACAATCAAAATGATTGATAAGTAATCCTAATTCTTGATGCAATAGAAAAGAAAGCAAGCAATCTCACAATCTCTCTAAAGAAATTCGGCTAAGCCAAGAGAAAAAACTCTCAAAAGTTTATAATTTGATTCAATCATTATGTTTACAACCTAGGTTAGCTTATTTATAAGGTGGCTAACCCTAATTCACTCTTTAAAACCCTAATTTAAATATTTATATGGCCTTACACGAATTTCCTTGGGCTTTTACAAGCCAAATAAGCCCAAATAAGTCTTAAACACACTTAAAACAAAACTAATTAATAAACCTTATAAGCCTAAAATGAAAGCCCAAAAAAAAGACTAAAAATAAATAACCAAACTAACTAAACTAAGCCCAAAAGAAGCCCACACGCCTAGCCCATTAATAATACAACTTAAGTGAGTTATGTGACTTTTAAATGAAGCACATGACTTGTACAATTAAAGCCCAAAGTTGTTTAAGCCCAAAATTGATGGTAAAGCACCAAATCTGCCTCCTATAAATTGAAGCACACCCCGTTGACATTTGGATCTTATATTTATGTGTTTGAACTCCATTTAGACCCATTTAAAAGTCATAAGGTTGCCCCTCTTCAATGGCATAAGATAGCCCTTTTGGATCCGTATCAGAAAACCATTTTGTGACTTTTTTTTCTTTAGAATTCCTATACTGTACCTAATCCCCACAATCTCCCGAATCCCCCTTATCTAGTGTCACTGTCGATAGTCATCGGCAGCATAGTTGGCGATAGCTATTGGTTTCCATTGTCGTTGGTGAGAGGTGAGCAACTAGATTTCCTTCAAGGTTTCCTTATCATTTTTGTATAAGTCCATAGTTTGTATGGGTTTAATGTTTTTCAATAGATCTATTCAAATGATATTTTATTCATGTTAAATTTAATCTTTGTTTTGGTTTCTGGCGATTTTATCTTTGTTTAGGTTTTCATCGACATTTGACTGGCAAAAGGAGGAGGAAGAAGCAAGGATTTAAGTTTCAAAATCCACTGTAGAAAAGGTATTTATTTTTCTTTTAGTACTAATTGTTTAGGTGTAAAGAAAAAGAAAGCTGCCTGCCCTTTTTACAATAACAATTTCTTGTTTATCTGCAACAACAAAGTGCATTCTTCTACTTTTCCACATCTCATTTTCTTATGTTCCTATGCCATCCTTATTTGGATTCATTCTATTTATTTTAATTGCATTCTTTGGATTTTTTCACAATCAATTGCCAATGGCCTGCCATTACTGCTCTGAGACAAAACCTTCATTTATTTTACAACAAGTTCAGTACTTGTTGATTCCACCTGATATTGTCATTATGATATCCAATTTTGTAATTTATTGTAATAATTACATGAATCTATTTATTTTTTTTAATTTAGGATGCAATATAGTTTTTACCTTTCAAAACAAAGAGGTAGAAGATAAGATACAAATGCCAATAAAAAAAAGTTGGTTTTTCATTTCTCGTATTTATTTGATTACACTGGGATTATGGTATATAAACTCAACTTTTTCTCCCTTAAAGATCTAAGTCTCTCACCATTTTATGTATAAATATATACATGCCAATGAAATTGGCAAACCATATATACTTTTCATGACTCCTATTTAAGTTGGTTTTCTATCTTTGTTATCCATCAACTAGCCGAGGCATGACTTATGGTTGTCCTAGTGTTAACAAAATATATCCAATACATGGATACTGGTATTTTTGTTACCTTATTTCTCCACTAACAACTATCATTCACCATAAAATGCAATTATTATCTTATCTATTTTTAGCATTTGGAAATAATACAGGGTCAGGTGTTTAGGGAATGAAATCGATTAAGAATGAAACTAAATATTTGGTTTCATGCTAATTAATGGTAACACGAAGGTGAACTTTTTGTTACGAAAAAGTAATGAAGATTTTTATGCAAAATATCCTAAAGTCCGACGATGGTGTAGTGAATCTGCTTGAGAAGAATAACTTTTTATGGTAAATCTAAAAAAGAATATCAAACAATGTTCGTATGACAATCAGATTCAAAATAATTATGAAACAAAGTTATATGGTATGGTTAGGGACTGTGAGAGTTTATTTTTGATTTTTGTTGTTAATGTTCTATTTTTGGATAGAGGGTTTGCTTCTACACTCTATCTTTTGGGTCTGCCAATCATGCATATGTTTCTAGTTCTGATAGTTATGTAATGGTTCTTTGAACTTTTGTTTGGTTTCATAACTTTTTCAATAATATTTGCAGCTTATAAAAAGAAATAAAGTAGATTATGTGGCCCATTGTTTCTTTATGAAACTAAATAAATAAAGTGCTAGAAAATATTGCAAAAGTTAGTTTGTAAGATAATTATTGTAAAATTCATTTTAATAAGGATTATGTTTTTATAAATAGATGGACTTTAGAATTTCTTTACTATCAAATGTCTCCATTGTCATTATTGTGGTTATTATTTTTTTGATTTTGTATAAATAAATGCCACTATTAATTATACATAAGAAAGTTGGTTTATTTGGTAATTTGTCTTATAGTTTGGTGAAATTAAATTTGTTAAGCTTATGCTATAAGTTTGTTTGGTAATTCATCTTATAGTAGCTCACTCCACCATAAGTTCTCTGATAAGAGCATTTTATGCTTCAGTTATGTTAACCAAACCCATAAACCTTTTATTTTTATTTTTAAACAATTAATGAGCTAGGATATATTTAGTGTCACCAGGTTTTACCATGAAAAAAATGAAAATGAATATACAAATTCTATTTTTTGTTGCAGTTCAAATTTATTAATAAATGAAGACATTCCCTTATTTCACTTTGAGAGAATTTGTTCAAGGCTATTAGAATACTTTATCATTATGCAGTATTGTAAAACATTTAATAAAAGTTTACTATAATTAGCTGGTGGAGTAATTAATAAATAAAAAATATAAAGCAAATATAGATAAATAAACTTTAATGACAGATTACTAATAACTTTATTGAAGATCCAATTAATGATTACCGAATATAATATTAATATATGCAGTGCAATAAATATGTTTTGATTATTTAGTATATTAATTTTATATTAATTTATATCTTAATTTTATTGCTTTAAATTTTTCTTATTCTATATTGTTTTGACTTTGTGTTCTACTGTTGTACATGCAGTTTGTGTTTGTTGCTCATAGTTAATAAAATTTTGGAAGATTCTTTAAATGTTTTGTCTTTATTTCTACTGCTATACATAAAGTTTCTCTTTAGTATTGTACATGCAAGTAAATGTTACAAGTATTAACTTCTCATTAATATGAAATCATTTGGTTTGTATAATGAACGTAGATGTTACAAGTATTGTCCTTTTATGGTCTCTTATTCCAATACTATGTACATTTAGCAAATTTTTTTTGACTTCGTTAAAATTGAAAATTATAGACTAAATGGAATCCTTAGATCATAGTTAGATGTATAATCAATGATATCAAGGAGGAAGGATTAATTCCTCATTTGCATATGGAGTAAAAAATTTTATTAAATTCACCACTTCTCATTCTAAAGAAAAGAGTGGTGATCGTATAAGGTGCCCATGCATGAAATGTAAGAATTGAAAGTTCCATGAAATGGATACTGTTATGAATCACCTATTCACTAAATGATTCGTTCTTGATTATTTAGTTTGAAATTGCCATGCGAAGATGAATGTGATGGGTTACGATGAAAATCCTTGTAAAATAATCAATGAACTAGTATCGGGTTTGAGGTAAGAAATCCATATCAGTGAATGGTTCTGGATGCAGTTGGGCTTAATTTTATTATTGACACCCATTGGCAACCTTTTAATACAGAAGACCAAACTACTTACAATTTTGACAAATTGATCCATCTAATGTCAATGTAAATTTAGGAGATGAGACTCTTAATCCACTATGTTAGCAATTTTATAAGCTTATTGAATCTGGTAATGCGAAGTTATATCCTGATTGTAATAAGCATTCTTAGCTTTCTATAGTTGCAAGGATGTTGTATGCCAAATTTGAGTTTAATTTATCAGAGAGGTTTTATGATGCAAACATCCAACTGTTTAAATAAGCTTGCTTGAAGGAAACATATTGCCTGACAATTTCTACCGAACAAAAAGGCTTGTTAGATGCTTAGGTTTACGTGTCCAAAAAATTGATTGTTGCAATGAGGGATGCATGTTGTTTGGTGAGAATATGAGAATTTGACACATTGCAGGTTTTGTAATCTCATAGATTTAAAATGCATGTTGAATCTTAGAAACACAAGTTTAAAGCTTATAAAAGGATGTATTACTTTCCGTAAATACCGCATTGCAACGATTGTATCAATAAAAAGCTATAGCAACACATATGAAGTGGCATAATAATCATGTCCAAAATGAAGGTGTTATGCAACATCCTTCTGAATCTATAGCCTGGAAGCATTTCAATGAAATTCATCCTTCATTTGCAGTTGAGACTAGAAATGTCAGGTTGATGTTATGCATAGACAGTTTTCAGCCATTCGGTCAATATGGTAGAAAATACTCTTCATGGTTTGTAATCATCACGCCTTACAACCTACCACATTGGATGTGTATGACGAAGCTTACATGTTTCTAACTATTATTATACCTGGTCTTAAGAATCCAAAGTAAAAAATTGATTTCTATCTACAACCTTTAATTTATGAGTTGAATGAATTGTGGGATCATGAAGTGTCAAGGAAGCAAAACTTTCAATTGCAAGCTATGCTGATGTGGATAATCAATGACTTTCCTGCATATTCCATGATGTCTAGTTGGAGTACATATGGGAAATATGCATGCCTAGATTACATAGAACATACATAATCATTTAGACTAGAAAGTGGTGGCAAACAAACATGGTTCGACAATCTTAGAAAATTTCTTTCTCTTGATCATCCATTTAGGAGAAACAAATGGAACTTTAGAAGTGGATATGTTGAAACAATGCCACCACCACTAATTAGAACAGGGGAACAAATTCTACAATAAATTGATCAGTGGGGTTTGGTCAAAGTCATTAAGCTTGATGCAGATAAGGTTAATGGAATCATTTATCAATCTTGTGGTTAGAGGAAACAAAGCTTATTTTAGGATTTACCTTACTGGAAAACAAACATGATTCGACACAATCTTGATGTCTTGCACATTGAGAAAATTTTTTTTGATAATATGATTAATATGATTTTAAATGTTGAAGGCAAAACTAAAGACAATGCAAAGTGTATTCAGATTTAGAAAGATATTGTTGTAGCCTAGAGTTGGCAATGGATCCAAAAAGTGGTAAAAATCTACAGACTTGTTACACCTTGGATAAAAAAGCAAAAGAAGTATTGTTTGAGTGGTTAAAAAAACTTAAGTTTCCAGATGGTTACGTTTCTAACTTGGGTCATTGTGTTGGCATGAAAAAACTCAAATTATTTTGCATGAAAAGCCATAATTATCATGTATTTATGCCATGATTGATTCCTGTCACCTTTCATGAATTGCTTCCTACCAATGTGTGGCAGGTCCTTATAGTACTAGGCTTATTTCTTAAGGATTTGACATCCACTACTCTCCTTGTTGATGAAATCAATGCATTGGAATCAAATAGCCTATATATCATTTACAAGTTGGAAAAGATTTTTCCTCTGACTTTTTTTTTGACTCAATAGAGCACATAATGATACACTTACCATATTAAACAAGCATTGTTAGCCCTATGCAATATCAATTGATGTATCCTTTTGAGAGGTAATTGTGCATAAATCTAAAGTAATGTCAGTAAAGAGTAATGTAGAAAGTTTAAAATCTTAAAAAGAAGATTGGAAACAAATAAGAAGTAAAGGAATCTATTTGAAATGCATACTTGCTTTCAAAGTCATCCAATTTTTTCTCACATTACTTTGAACCTCATGTCAGTACTCAACATCGATAAGTTCATCATAATGATAATAAAGATTGTATGGAAAATACAGATGGAAATTTAACAATTTCTATGTACCCAAGCCAAACTAGTGGAGAACTTAATGATCGAGCCTTAACATCTGAGGAATATAAGTCAGCTCATACTTACATTCTACTAAGTTGTGAGGAGGTTAATCTATTCTTAAGGTATATAATAATCATATATTTTATTGTGTTACTAGATTAATATGGATCATATCTTAATTTTTTAAATTTATTTTAAATTCACTATAATTAAGCATATGTTGCTAAAACTTACGAGAAAAGCACCCTGATCTTACACCAAGTCAAATAGATGCAAATATTGACCACTAATTTGTAGACTAGTTTGAATTATATGTAAGTCCATCATAATATGCATGTATAACACACAAATATCATTTAATTTTTTACTGATGATAACTTAGGTATCTGTTTCTTTCAAAATAGGTCTGTTACAATGGAACTGACAATGATTATATCCGTAGTTTGTCACAAAAACCATTACAAAGAGTAAAGTTCTACTCGATGTATTTTGTAAATGGATACAATTTTCACTCTAAAAGTCATAGTTCTGGTAGATGTTTAATGAATAGTAAAGTTTATGTTAAAAGATCCAACTTAGGGGATAATATTGGCAATTACTATGGATGGATTGAAGATATCATAAAGATAGAGTACCCTTCATTACCAATAAAGTGACCTGTATTATTTAAGTGTAAATGATATGATCCCATGTTAGATGTTGGTGTTAAGGTTCATAGCCAATACGGATTGTTTGATGTTAAACATCATTGTAGGTTCAGCAAATATTAACCAATTATCCCAGAAATGCAAGCAACTTAAGTGTATTATGCTAGATATCCTACTTTGAGATTGGTTAGTGAGGTTCTCGATTAAGCTAAGGGAGATCATTGAGACATCAGATGTTAAAGATGACACAGATGCATTTCCCAATGCATATCAAATTAAAGAAGTTTATGTGCATGAGATCAATATAGATGCTGGTATAAAAGAGTATATAGATTTGCATAACCCTTTGGGAGAGGTTATTGAAATTGTTGATAGAATTGTGTAAGATATTAAAGTGGAAGACAAAGATGAAAAAGAATTTTCAAATTATGATAGCAATGAAGATGATGAAGAGGAATTTCAATATTCATTAGATAGTGACTAATTAAGTGTAAATAATTAAGAAATCATGTAGTTTCATGTTAAACCTATTTATTGTATTTTATATTTTTTAATATCCATTATGCTATATATATAATGAAATTGTCAAAACATTGGATGTTATGCAGGTATAGGTCATGGTAGAGGAAGAGCAGTTGGTGGTCAAGGACTTCGAGGTGGTAGATCTGGAGTGGATTCCATTTATCCACCTTATGAAGAAATGTCATCGATCCTTGGTGACCCTACAGCAGTAGCTGCACCACCCTCTCGTATTACAAATCTACCTATTAGATCAAGTAACCCACCAAATATTATCGTCAATTTACCCGGAGTTAATGCTTTAAATTCTAGTAATGCTTTAGCAGCAACTAAAGGGTTTTACTAGGGAGAATTCAAGGTACATGTATATATATTTTTTATTAAAAATTATGCATTTAAGTTATATTATGTTTAATTATAATTAATAATAATTTACTACTAATATAATTTTAGAAAAAATTACTATTGGGATGCTTAAGTTAATAGTCTTATTTGGATAGGTTAGGAGATAAAGGATGCACAAAGGTATAAGGATTTCATTTACCATGTAAAAGCGGCCAAAGAAAAACTAAAAGACCTCCTAGAACCAGCATGGATTAGGTGGAATCAGATTTTCAATCTCCCTATAGGCTTTCAAGTGTTAAAGCAAAAAAAAAAAAAACTCAATCATTATGCAGATAATGAAGACAACACTTTTGGATCATACACTAGTGAGACAATTTTTGTTGGTGAGCATATCTCGTAATTGGTAATTATATTAATTAGAATGTGAATTTATACTTTAATATTAGTGATAATGTCATTTTGCATAATGTTTTGTAATTGATATCAGGATGATAGATGTCTGCACTTGAAGTTTTATGTGTATATATTTTGGGTTTTCTTGATTTAAGTGCAGTGATTTTAAATAAAAACTACTTGCATGGCATTCTTTGTGTTTATGTCAGGAGACATGTTTACTATGATGGTGGTAGTACTACTAAATAAAAAATTATTGTTTAAGTTGTAAAATTAACATAAATATATTATTCTAATAGTTTTGCTTATGTTACACATTATATAGGAGAAGGAGAATGGATGGCCACCTATAATTCCCGAGGCCTACCTACACATACGCACTATAAATCATGATGGAAAGACCTATGTGGTAGATCATAGCAAAGAGGTACATATAAGTAACATGGAATACAGTTGTTTTAGTTTTCACAATTATTTAAATGACAATTGATTGTCAATTATGAGTTGTTCTCATATTTATGCTTATTAAAAATTGTTGTGGTTTTAAAGGAGAGGTATGAGTAATTTTGAGTTGAGCGGTCACAAGATGAGTTATCTGGAGATGAGTCAGAGTTATTTTTTAAGGCTGCACAATGCAATAAAAGGAAAAAATTATACGAACTTGGTTCATATGTGCCTCTTGTTGTTTATCAATCAGATCCATCATGTGGTGCCAGTATAAGCAATGTCTCCCATTCAAGTGTGACATTATTGACAAAAGAAGATGTTGAGGAGGTTGTTACATAGACTATTCGTTCATTACTTCCTCACTTGGGGGTTCAACAAGCACCAGTTCAGCCTAATACTAATACTACAACACCTGCACATGATGATGTTTGTCCTTCAAGTGTATAAGGAGATAATCCATGTGATTCTCCATCCGAAAAACCCCAATTCTACCTCAAATTGATATCACCACTACTTACCAAGTGTTTTATTTAAACATTATTGTTAATGTTAATTTTGATGTTATTTTTAATATTATGGTTTATTGTTTAAGATGATATTGTGTGGGATGATAAGCTCATTTAGTATTTCAAGCAATTTGTCATTGTGTATTAGTTATAACTCGATACTATGTTTTATATTATAAATTTATAAATTACGTTATGATTTGTATTTATATACTTATTTACGATCTCTATTCAATGTCAGGTTATTCAATGATATATAAATAAATTCATGAATATTAAAAAAATAATTTTTTTAGATAGCGACAACAATAGCGATGAAAATTTTAATCACTAAAAATAAGCTAATTCAACAAATAGAAATGAAAATATTAGTGATGGCAGCAATGAATGTATCTCTTGTCGTTAATTATTAGCGATGGACTAAAATTATACGAAACAATCGCAAAATGAGTCAACTTTTTTAACGACCAGAAATAGCAACGAGAAAATTGGCCTCTAATGTTTTTTTTATTAGAATGACAATTGATGTTAGGGATCAATTAGTGACAGAATTCTTACTGTAGCGAAGAAATTTTTATTGGTAATTTTTGCAACTATTTTTAATTTTACTTGCAAAAAAGGCTAGCAACTGACAAATAGCAACGGTTGGTCATTTAGTAGTTAAACTAGATTAGTGAAGGAATTTCATCAATTAGTGACTGAATTTGCCATCGCTAGATCCTTTTTTTCAGTGATATGCCAAATTTATTATGATTTGTTTTCAATTTTAGTGCCATTTTCACTCCTAATTGTGATCCAAAATCCAAGCCAAACACACCAAAAAGAATGATGACTTGAAAAAACCTGAGATCGAAAAGAAATAATATGAAATTATTCGAACCAAACTCACCTAATCTGCTCCATTTGTCAGATCTAATAATATTATTTATAATTTATATTTATTATATAAATCTAAATTTAAAACTATTTATATTTAAATGCATAAAATAAAAATAATAATAATATTCAAGTGAATAAAGGAATGATGGCTCTTAATAATTTTGCTAACTTCAAATTTTAATCTTTCCATGAAGATCAATTGTAGTAGTGCTAACCTAAAAATAAAATAGTTAATAGAGTTGAAATATTAATTTTAGAGAATTTGTAAAAGGTAGTATGTTAATAAATTATAATGAGCATTATATAAAATATATGATAATTAATTATTTTTTATTTATGTAAGAAGAAAAAAAAAAGCCAAAAACAACAACAGAAATGGAATTGATGGAGTCCTCTTGATCAATAATACAATTATTTTATGGTACACTTGGCAAATAGGTCAAGTCGGATCATTGGGTTTGGGTTCGGATCAATTTTTTTGAATTATCATTTTTTTAGTTAATTTTTTGATTGAGCATTTATATTTTGGATGGATTTGGATCGAACTTTAAGTCATAATAAAGCTTAAAAAATTGGATCGAAATTAAAGATCGAGCTGTAAGCAATACTATATATTTTATTTAATCAATTTGGTTTTGAAATAGAAATTCAATTATATTAATCCAGTTCGATTTTCAGTATCTAAAAATTATTAAAATTGAACCAAACGATCTACTAGTATAAAATTACATCATTTTGTACCTTTTTTATATATTTATTTATAGAAAAATTCTTAACCCAATTCTTTTATTTCTTTTTATTTTATACTTTTATACACCCTATTCAACACATGGTAGCCATACCCTTTAACCACATATAATAGAGCTAGCATTGTTTGACCCAATTCAAATATGCTAAATAATAATTCGAATTTGAATTTAAATTTGAAAGAAATTTAAAAAATTTAGGGTCGCATTTGGTTCAACCTGAACCTATTATATATATATATATATATATATATATATATATATATTAACAATACACTATTTTATTGATATTTTCATCATAATTTTATATAAACATTAGATTTAATTGAAATAAAAAAATAATTGTCTAATTATTTAGGTTTTGAGCTAAAACAATTTAAAAAAAGTGAAATGAAAATTAATAATTAAATGTTGTACAATGTATATTGTGTTTTACTATTTATATTTTTTGTATATTTCTATTTTCGATCTTTTTTTCCCTTCATTTCCAAATCCACCTGTTATTTTGCTTCTCAGGGCTTATCCACCATTTTGCATCACTTCTATTTAGTTGTACTCTTTCAATTTTCTCTCATCAAAATCATAAAATCTCAAACTTGCAAAAGAGTTCAACGCTCCAAAAATTGAATAATACATGAATAATATTTTTCTTACATCATGAGTAGTGTCATTTGAGACAAATTCAATTATTGATTTTGAGACAAAAGCAGTCCATTTTAATGTGTTTAAAATTGAAATTACAATATGAGTCATAATTTTACAATGAATAATGACATGTTTGATCTAATTTGATCAGATGTCAAAGTTGATTTGGGACACTGAAAAAATCAAATTTACCAATATGATAAGTTAAATATGATGTCAATAGTATATTTTAAGTAGAAAAAATTTATTAATGATGTCAATGGGTGAAATGTTAATCTAGAGATGCTAACAATACAAAATAAAAGATGAAATGAAGAAAAATTAAGAACCCTTGGATTAATTAAATAGTATCAAAAAAGATTATATATTTTTTTAAATTACTAAATATTAAATGGCAAATTTTTTTAGGTAGGGATAATATTGGCAGTGAGATGTGATTGCAATAAATTTAATCTTATCCATTGGTTTATGTGTATGTAAAACTTTTTGTGTAAGATTCAATTTTGGCCATTGAATGTAACGGTATTTAGATACATCTTGATCATCAAAATAAAAAAATGTGAAAAGAAGGAAAAAGAAAAAAGAAAAATAAGAAGAACCAAATAAAAGATGTGTAAGAAATATATATAGTACGATATATTACGAGAAGTAGACTTAAATACCTCTCGAAGCGCAGATCGTTAAAGTGGAAGCAGAAATCGATTATTTCACGTTACCAGCAAAGCCCATCACCCACGTGTCACGAACTACGGGATGAAAGCATAGATCTACGAATATGCGAGGAGACAAACCAACAGGGTTTCGGTATCTCTAAGTATTCTCCTCTTCTTCAAATGAAGAAACTAAGCCCTTATATAGGGCTCTAATTAAGGAATACTTAATTTCCTTAATAATGATGAATTAAATTGGCAGTTACAATATTAATAAGGAAATAATAAATATGGCAGTTATGAAATTAATATGTAACTGCCCATATTAATGCACACATAAATGGTAGATTCCCTACTTAAGGAAAAAACCAATATGGAACTAATTCCATATAAATTATTTCCTATTTTGATATTATCTCTATTATATCGGGGCTAATTTATCATCTCATCAGTCATTGGCATATCCCAAACTCCTTCATCTTCCACTCGCATATGACGAAATAATTTTTAGTCATTCTCTCCTATCATACAGGCAGATAGTTCGTGTGACCGGCATACGTCGAGAACACTAATACTATACACCTGTTAGGGATATGTAGCATCTCGAGAAACAAGATCTTTTCACAATTATATGCCAAATCCTAGATAGTTTTCTGACATTTGTTGTTTTGTCTCATGATCTCATAAAAACAATTTTCGTGTTCACTATTGTGTCTCTACTTATAAAGACTACAATAGGTATACCAGTGAACCACGAAACTACCGAATGTGATTGAAAAATATCTTCCACCTTTTCTATATACCTTCCATCATAGTCCAACTCGCTTTTCTAGTTAGATCCGCTAGGTCAAAATTTTTCCATAACCCTTTGGAGACTAACTAAGCTAGCCACACTGAACTATACTTCAGGTATATGTTAAGAGTCCTGAGGGTCGGAAAAATTAGGGTCTCACACTAGGGAAAATTTGAGATCATTCACATAAAATTTCTTTCCCTTGGTCAACTCAAGCACATATGGTATGATGCATGTGTTATGGTGTTCTTTTCTTTTCCTTAAAGGAACACATATCTTATCGTTATTAAACACCATATAAAAGCATAAGGTTACAATGCACCGAAGCATTCAACTTTAGTTCTCCCACTTTAGAACTACTTCTAACTTTTAAGACAAAACATGATAGTTACGTTTAACTTATCATAAGATTACATTTAATCCAATTTAGATCTCAATCCAAAGCATACAACCTCATGTATGTCTTTATTTTGCACCTTAACAAGACTCATCTTGTAACTTCTATAATACGACACTTCTATTTTGAATAGTTGCTCGAAATTCACTTCGTGTTCAAAAATCGCCTCATTTTAGTCTTTGTCAACTCTATCAAAACTAAGGTAAACACCTGTGTAAGTAGGCTACTTCTCTATCCGATATGCTCAATCATATAATAAATAACAGCAAATGTTCACATATAAACATTCACACTCATGTATTGCCAAATAATGAACTTTATTATTATTATTCATAAATAATAATGTTAAGGGATCACATAAACAGTGCAAGTCAAATCCTACGCACCCTTTGAGATCTAATGTGTCTCTCAAAACACATCTCTCAATACAGGTTTTGTTAATAGATCTGCAATCACATCTAGCAAGGAAATATACTGTAAGTTTAGTTCTCCTAATACAACAATATCTTCGATTTATTGATACTTAATGTTGATACATCCATCAATGATTGACTGTCACTGGTTCCTCTAAGGCAGTTAATCCCAAATGGTTCCCAAACCATTTCAACCAAAATTACCTCTTATACTGCAACTAAGAAAGCAACAAATTCAGCTTTCAATGTTGATGGGCTATAAAGATTTGTTTCTTGCTACTCCACTAAAGGGCACCCTTGCCAAGCAAGAATACATAACCTGAAGTGAATTTCCATTCATCCATATCACTTTCCCAATCAACATTTGAATATTCTCTCAATTGCAGATCATTTCATTAAAAACAGAGAGAATAAGTTGCAGTACCTTTGAGGTATCTAAGTATTCTTTTAACTACTTTCCAATGTGCTTTGTCTGGGTTAGACTGATATCTATTACTATGCCCACAACATAGCATATATCAAGTCTAGTATACAATATTGTGTACATCAGACTACCCATGGCATTGGCATACTGAACTTTCCTGATATGTTCAATCTACTCATTTGTCGTAGGACACGTACTTTTGCTAAGAAATTGATTCTTCATAATGGGGTTGTCAATGGGTTTACAATTTTGCATATTAAATCATTCAAGAACTTTGCTAATGTATGTCTCTTGAGACAATGACAACAACCTTCTTGAGCGATCTCTTGAAATCTTAACTCCAAGGATATAATCTGTTTGACCCATATCTTTCAACTCAAAGTTGGATCACAACCAATTTTTGATAAGATTTATATACTTTATGTCATTTTCTAGTATCAATATGTTGTCTGCATACCAAGTCAAAATGACAAATTTATCTTTAGAGCTTTTGTGATAAACACAATGGTATTCATCAATCATGTTAAACTCATTTGACATGATTCCTTTATGAAATCTCAAATACCATTGTCTCGAAAACTACTTTAGGCTATAGATTGATCTCATCAATCGACAAACCTTATGTTCGCTGCCTTTTTAATGAGAAAATTAGTCTTTACATCTATTTGATGTAGCTCTAGGTCCAAACTAGCTGTCAAGGTTAGAATTAACCTTATCGATGTAAATCTAACAACAGGTAAAAAAGTCTTCTCATAGCCAATTCCATCTTGTTGTGTAAATCCCTTAGCAACTAGCCGAGCCTTGTATCTTTCGATACTACCATCAAATTTTTGCTTTATTTTGAGAACCCACTTATTCCCAATTGGTTTGTGTCCTTCAAGTAGATCAACCTATTCCTAAACATGGTTCGATCCCATGGAAGCCATTACTTCTTCCATTGCCTTAATCCATTTATCTTTTGTTGGGCATTCTTGTGGGATAATTAAAAAATCATTGACATGGAACACTTTTCCTTTTAGATTTTTTGTAATTCCAATTCTTGATAAATATGTCTCATTTATTCATCATAGTTCGGAATGCTCCCATTGAAATTAAGCTCTACGCTTCCACCCAAATAAAGATCCTGAATATCCATACTCCAACTGGAGTTAGGTATGCTCATCCTCCCACTAGAGAACGGATTTCGAACATCCGAACCGTTGAGAAGAGAGTTTTGACCTTCTTCTTTAATTTTCCTCCCACTCGGATGGAGAGATCTAGTTAGTTCATCTTTTTGAGTTTCATAAAAGTAAAGTCTCAACTTACTTCTCTCAACTTAGGAAACTTATTTTCCAAAAATATGATGTCTCGTGATTCAGATTTTATTATTGAGCTATTTGCTAGTTCACCCATAAACACTTATCCTTTTGATACATCAGAATATCACACAAAAATACTCTTTTTAACCTCATGGTCTGCATTTACCAAATTTATTTGAGGTATTATGGATATAAGCAACACAACCCTGAGGTCATCAATGTCTCAGGTCGAATTACCGACCAATCCATAACTCATAATAAGTGGAAGCAACAAACTTAGAGGGCACACAGTTTAGAACACCATTTTGTTATGGAGTTCGAGGAATAGACAACTGATGTCCACTCCCTTTTTCATCACATAAAACTTTAAATTTATCAGAAAGATATCCTCGACCACTGTCGGTTCTTAAAGCTTTAATTTTCTTGTCTAATGGATTCTCAACAAGACTTATAAAAGTTTTGAAGCAACTAAATGCTTCAAACTTATGAGAAAATCAAATGGACATGACCATACCTAATATAGTCATCTATATTAGTGATGAATAATAATAGGCCCATGCCTTGCTATAAAATTTATTAAATCACAAACATCTGATCAATTACATTGGAGTTTTGTTTCTAGTTCCCTTTTTCTGAACGGTTTCCTCACTAGTTTTCTTTTTGGGCAATACTCATAGGTAGGTAATTCAAGCTTATTCAAATCACCTATCAATCCTACTTTGGCTGACTGACTCATTCAGTTTTGGCTAATGTGGTATTATCTAGCATGCCATAATTTCACATTATGCTCATAACAATGTGAAATAGAAGAAGAAATTAATGAAAAACTAGTAGTATTTTAATAATCAGGATCAATATCCATGATAATGAAAATGTTCAAAGTAAAACCAGAACCACATTAAGCATCATCTAAACATAAGCATGCGTTGTTATCCTTAAAATGTAAATGAAACTTAGTTTCATTAAAGCAAAAATAGAAACTAACCAGACAAAAGAATCTTGATCCTTTTTGTCGTAAGGTCC
Organism: Excoecaria agallocha; assembly: GCA_037975025.1. Taxonomy (NCBI): domain Eukaryota; kingdom Viridiplantae; phylum Streptophyta; class Magnoliopsida; order Malpighiales; family Euphorbiaceae; genus Excoecaria; species Excoecaria agallocha. The sequence continues at coordinate 23,721,129 of CM075811.1, read as the reverse complement.
ATTACTTCTGGATCTATCACCCATAAAGGATGAAATTTAGTAAAAAGACATGACTAGATACATAGATATCACTCACTCATGAGTCAAGATACTGTACCTATTGGGACACATTAAAGTCTCTTACACAGTGATCCTTTTATTGGCAGTTGAAGAAATATTTCACTCTTGAAATATTTATCCTTTTGTTACCTTTGGACCTTATGTGATTCTATTTTATCTTTTGCCTTTTAGGCTCTCAAGCCTTTCCTTTACCCGTACCACCAAAGCTTCTATTCTTGTTCTGGTTAGAACTTATTCTACTAGAATAGAATTATGCCATGTGCACTACGACATTGATCTTAACCACCGCCATACAGTCCTTTTCAATCTCAAAATGACAAGCGACTTTCCTAAATGTCTTAATCTTATCCATATGAGTTAGTTGCATCTTCATATACTCCCAACTTTTGGGTAAAAAATGGATAATAACTTGGACCTATTGCTCATTGATCATTTTATGATCAGATTCACTAAGCTCACATATCATCTTATCCATCTCTTAGATGTTCCCGTATTATATGATCAAACTCTTCTGATTAGTATCAAAATTTGATCACTAATGATCGAAAATGAATCATAAACGTATCGCCGAATTTTTATGCAAAACGATCCACTGATCCATTGTATTTTGACAATTACGAAATTTGCATAGCAATATCATCATCCATTTGCACTTAGCAATATGGTACGAGCAGTGGAACATCTCTTTTCTATGCCACATAGGCATCTCAGTCTTGCTTATTCTAAACTATGGTGCCATGCTTAGATTCAATAATAATCGAAATTAAGGTTTCTAAAACCTTTTGCTCTTCAAGCATATATTGGATGTACATATTTCATTTGGATCCTCTGATCACTAATGGAGTAATTGTTGCACGATATTAATAAGATCAAGCAATACATGCTATTTACTATGCATCTGAAAAATTAACCTAATAAAGCTGTCTATTAAGCCCAAATTTGAAAAGGTTACTTAAAGTTTCCAACTACCCTCTAAGTCCTAATGTCTAACCTTATCGGTTAAAATTTTATGCATAGTAAATGTCGATTGTTGGGCATTAAGTTCTTAAACTTAATTCAGGATATTATATATAAGATAATCTAAGCAATTAACAATAAAATAAATACATTCGTAATAAATGTTAAATGCCAATATAATATCCAAAAGATAAATAAACTCATTTATTTAATCAATCATTAAATATCCAACAATCTCAAAAAGAGAAAACATTTAAAATAAGATAAAAACACACTTGTCTTTAATCTAGTAATAGGAAACATAAATCCTAAGCATAAATCCATTAACCATTAATAACTTGACACTCATGTTAATAACTCAGGGAACCTAGAATGTGACAAAACTAGTCTCGTCACTGGAAATGATTTCTTGACCCTTTCGAACAAATCGAGAGGTATGCCATAAAATTGATGATGAAGCCATGGACGATACACACAACATCCGCTTCTGAGCACCATCTTAGATTTAATGTTGCTTCTCAACACTTTTTTTTGGTCACTAAATACAAAAACTGGATAATGGTTTTCTTATAAATTCCATTTTCCTTGATCCAGGCACCAACCAACCAGTTTGTCATATGTAGATGGCAATCAAAAAAGTCTTTCATCACCTAAAACAAGGTCCTGTCAACACCTCATCGGTCCAGGCCATCATCCCAAATGTACTCTTGCATCTTTTCATGTATACATAGAATATGATGCACTATTGCATCAATGTCATCAACTCAAACCTTCTTATGCATCCTAATTTTGCAAACCTTTTGCACTTTTGCTTCGATTTCTACTATCTCTTGAGAAATTTATGAACATCTAGGAGTCCTTATCTTCACCATTTTTGTCATACTTAATAGAAAATTAAATAGTAAGTATACTCATGCACAAACATGTATGATTGAAACTCATTTCAATCAAAAAGATAAAGACAAACTATTACTCATAACAGAATATAAATAGTCAATATACTCATGTGCAAACACACATATGATTGAAACTCATTTCAATCAATAAATAAAGCGATATCCATAAAATATAATTTTCAAAAAAATTTAAAAATTTAAGAAGGCAGGAATAATAATTTTCTCAATTTTTATCAATTTTAAAATAATTTTTATAGGAATAAAATCTAAAAAATGTTTTTTGGTCCTCAAAACATTTTCACAAAATGACCAAAAAATAAAAAAAATTGAGAAAATTAGATTAAAAAAATTTGAGCTAATTTAGAGGTCAGAGGAGGCTGCACGGGCCGGCAAAGGTGGACCTTACGCGCCACACGCGCGACAAACACACCACACGCCAGTTAAGGCACTCTGCCATATGGCACATCCTGATTGGGCCATATGGCGCTAACTGTCATGACCCCACTACCATATGGCAGTTATTGACTGGACCACATAGATCCTATGTGGCTTTATGGATTGACAAAATTGACATGTGGCATGACCACAGTCTGCCATATGTTAGCCAGTCATTGGCCCACGTGTCGACATGTGGCATGACTCAATAAGCTACATGTCAGCACCAACAAGCCACGTGTTAGCACCATAGGCTGCCATGTGGATGCCAGGTGGCATGACACGTCATGCCACATGGCAGGACCCCCATGCCACATGTTAGCCCCATAAGCTGCCACGTGGTGACACATGTCATCATATGGTTGGTCCACATGGTGCCACGTGGCATCATGTGGACCCCCATTGACACGTCAGCTGACACGTGGTGCTTCACCATAACTTTAAGTGTCGCTTCCCCATTGGGCCACATGGTTGAGTGACATTTCACTCAGCGCGTGCGGCCAGATGCATGCTGGAGATGTGCCCTTTGGCACGTGCCCAGCACATTGCTGGCACATACAAGCCACGTGGCACCTTCCCGGTGGTTTTAGGCCGCTGTATTTTTTCTAGGGTGGGGTTTTCGAGGTCCCTAAGTCCAATGGTGTGGTCAAAAATAAAAAATTTTCACTCAAAATTTTAATTATAGATTTTTTAAATAATCATTTAATTTCGGTATCCAAAAATCACAAAAAAAATTCAGACCAAAATAAAAAAAAATTACATATAGAATATATCTAATATGCATATCAATTTAGCCTATAAACATATCTAAATTTTCACAAAAAATACGATCTATATTATAGATATGCCGGAACATAAAAATATGACTCTGATACCAATGTAAGAAATATATATATATATCATGATATATTGCGAGAAGTAGACATAAATACCTCTCTTAGTGCAGATCATTAAAGCCGAAGCATAAATCAATTGTTTCACGTTACTGGCAAAGCCTATCACCCACGTGTCACGAACTACGGGATGAAAGCATAGATCCATGAACTAAAAGCCACTTAGACAAAGAGAATATGTGAGGAGACAAATCGATAGAGTTTCAGTGTCTCTAAGTATTCTCCTCTTCTTCAAATGAAGAAACTAAGCCGTTATATAGGGCTCTAATTAAGGAATACTTAATTTCCTTAATAATGATGAATTAAATTGACAGGTACAATATTAATAAGGAAATAATAAATATGACAGTTATGAAATTAATATGCAACTGCCCATATTAATGCACACATAAATGGTAGATTCCCTAATTAAGGGAAAAATCAATATAGAGCTAATTCCATATAAATTATTTCATGTTTCGATATTATCTCTATTATATCGGAGCTAATTTATCATCTCGTGAGTCATAGACGTATCCCAAACTCCTTCAAGATGTGAATAGAAGAAGAAGAAGAAGAAGAAGAAGAAGAAGAAGAAGAAAAAGAAGAAGAAGAAGAAGAAGAAGAAGAAGAAGAAGAAGAAGAAGAAGAAGAAGAAGAAAAAGAAAAAGAAATTGCTAACCATTTGGATGAAATAATTTAAAGGTGTATTCTAATCATCTATTTTAATTAAAAGGAAATTTTATAATTTATATTTTAAGTGCTTAGTAGCACATAATATATCACTTCTTATCTGAGAAGCATCTATCTATTTTTTTTGTTAATAGTTTTTATCTGATTATCATTGCAAAATTTAATTTAATTTATTTTTACTTTTAAAGAATGACAGGGAGGTGTGGTACTAAAAAAATTTAGACTATAGTACACTTTTAATTTTTTTGAAATCGACTTCACTTAATTAAACGAAAACATAAAAATATTTTTATAATTTTTATTTTTTACATTGATCCATTAGGTTACATAGATTACATATACAAATATTACATATGATAATGTAAAAAAAAGATGAAAATACAAATATTGGTATGATTGATGAGATTGAAAATAGTAGTAGATAAAAGGAATTAATTGTGATATCCTACATCAATTGGAGAGGAGAACGAAGCACTCCTTATAAGGGTGTGGATACCTCTCCCTAGCATGAGACATTTCATGGGTAACATCAACGGCAAAACCATGAGGGGTTAGGTTCCCGTGTGAGTTCCGGTGTGAGCTGGTTCTACTGATAGGTTCCACGATGAATAGATGGGCCTCAAAATGGACAATATCATGCTAGCAGTTGTCTGGCTATTACAAATTATATCAGAGTCAGATGTTGAATCAGTGTGCTAGGGAGGATCTGGGTGCCCTAAAAGGGGTGGATTATGATATCCCACATCGGTTGGAGAGGAGAATGAAGTATTCCTTATAAGGGTGTGGATACCTCTTCCTAGCATGATGCATTTTGGGGGTAACCTCAAGAGAAAAACCATGAGGGGTTAAGGTTTCCATATGAGTTGGTTCCATCGACGGGTTCCACGATCAGTAGATAAGCCCCAAATTGAACAATATTATACTAGCAGCTGTCCGAGCTATTACATTGATACTCTAATGTTTAAGTAAAAATTATATGTTTATTCCTATTGGTCAGAAATTAAAACTTTGAAAAATTAAAATTTTGATATTTAAGTAAGTAAGAATCAGATGCTTATCCCAGTCGGTCAGAAATTAAAACTCTGATATTTAAGTATCGAATTAAAACTCCATTTAAGGACCAAAAATCAAATGTTTATCTCGCTATAATAGATTAGAATCTATAACTCTATTAATCAGTACATTAATCATGGTGTGAAGACCATAATAGTCTTCTTGGAATTCTATTCAAAATGGAATTTCTTTCCTTTTTGGATTCCGAATCCTCTTGAAGGTAGGATTTTCATTATTGTAATATTCCTGCTAGTATACGATTTTTTTAGTTATTTAGGAAGGTAATTTTATATGGCAGAATATTTTGTTTATTTTAACCTAATTCACTGCACAACTCTTAGCGAAATGCCAGTCTGATAGAAATATGGCTCTCTAATTGAAGATTGGTTTATCAGTCACAATTGCTCAAAAAATATGCAACATATGATTTGTTATTAGCAAAGAAAAATAACACAATAATAATAAGAAAAAAAACATATTCTTAATCCTATGAATTTTTCGAGTTTTTGTTTTTATTTTGCAACATTGACCACTTACACTTTTATCTTTTTTACACGTTATGCTATAAATAGATTGAAAATGTGAAATTAAATTGTAGGTTTCATTTGACATGTTTTTATCAACACCTAAATCTCAATTTGGTGAGTCCATGTATACTTTTTTTTGGTCAATTTTAAGTTAACTAACAATATCAATTAGCACTTTAACTTCAAATTGAAAAAGTATTAATTATAACACATTATATTAAGATTGAGATGCAGATAACAAATGTGCATAAAATAGAATATATTATTTAATTTCATATTTTTTGTTCATAAAAAGTTTAATGAGTAGAAAATATATAAGTTTAAGAATCTAATATTTAAAAACTATTAGGAAATATATCATGATATATTATGAGAAGAAAACATAAAAATACCTCTTGTAGCGCAGATCCTTTAAAGTGAAAGCGGGAATCGATTATTTCACGTTACCGATAAAACCTATGACCCACGTGTCAGGAACTAGGGGATGAAAGCATATATCTACGAACTAAAAGCCTCATAGATAAAGAAATCAAGTATGGAGAAAAATCAACAGCAATTCAATATGGGAGATTTCTTCTTCCTTCCTCTTCCAAAATTCTTAGCCCTTTATATAAGGCTCCTATTAAGGAAATCATAATTTTCTTAATAAAAAAGAATTAAATATGGAAGTTACAAATATTAATAAGGAAATAATAAATATGGCAGTTACAAAAATTAATATGTAACTAACCATATTAATGCAAACATAAATGGTAAATTTCCTAATTAAGGAAAAACCTACTATGGAACTAATCCCATATAAATTATTTTTTGTTTTAATATAATCTCTATTATATCAGGGCTAATTTATCATCTTGTGAGTCATGGATGCATCCCAAACTCCTTCATCTCCCACTCGTATATGACGAAATGATTTTCAGTCATCCTCTCTAATCATACAGATAGATAGTTTGTGTGATCGGCACACATCAAGAACACTAATGCTATACACTTGATAGGGATATATAACATATCAAGAAACAAGATCTTCTCACAATTGTATGCCAAACCCTAAATCATTTTCTCACATTTGTTATTTTATCTTATGATCTCATAAAAATAATTTTTCATGTTCACTATTGTGTCTCTACTTATAAAGACTACAACAGGTATACTGGTGAACCACGAAACTACCAAATGTGATCGAAAAATATATTTCCCTCTTACTATATTGCATCCATCATAGTCCAACTCGCTTTTCTAGTTAGATCTGCCGAGACAAATTTTTTTCATGACCTTTTGGAGCTAACAAAGCTAGCCATATTGAACTATACTTCAGGTATAAGTTAAGGGTCTTAAGGGTCAAAAATTAAGGTTTCACACTAGGAAAAATTTGAGATCATTCACATAAGATTCCCTCCCCTCGGGCAACTCAAGTACACATGGTATGATTCATGTGTTATGGTGTTCTTTCCTTACCTTTAAAGGAGCTCATGTCTTATTATTATTTAACACCATATATAAGCATAAGGTTATAATGCATCGAAGCATTCAACTTTAGTCTGCTTCCTTCAGGACTACTTCTGGCTTTTGGATAGAATATGATAGTTACGTTTAACTTATCATAGGATTACACTTAATCCAATTTGGATCTCAATCCAAAGCATACAACCTCATGTATGTCTTTATCTTGCACCTTAATAAAACTTATGTTGTAATTTCTGCAAGATGGCACTTTTATTTTGAACATGTTCTCGAAATTCACTTTGTGTTAAAAAATTACCTCATATTAAACTTTGTTAACTTATTAACAAATCTAATGTAAACACTCATGTGAGTGGGTTACTTCTTTGTCCGACATGCTCTATCTTATAATAGTAAATGTTCATATATAAACATTCACACTCATGTATTGCCAACAATGAACTCAATTAATATTATTATTCATAAATAATAATGATAAGGGAACATAAATAATACAAATCAAAAAATACTCAAACTCTGAGATCTAATTGTCTCTCAAAACACATCTCTCGATATAGGTTTTATTAATAGATATACAATCATATCTAGTAATAAAATGTACTGTAAGTTTAGTTTCTCCTAGTGCAACAATATCTTTAATTTATTGATACTTAATGTCAATACCTCTATTAACAGATGACTGTCACCATAAACTATCACTAGTTCCTCTAAGGCAGTTACTCTTAAATGGTTCACAAACCATTTTAGCCAAAATTTCCCCTTGTATTACAGCAGAGGAAGTGATAGCTTCCAATGTTGATGAGACTATAAAGGTTTATTTCTTGCTACTCCACAAAATGGCACCCTTGCCAAGCAAGAATACATAACCTGAAGTGGATTTCCTCTCATCCACATTGCTTCCCCTATCAACATCTGATTATCCTCTCATTTGCAGATCCTTTCTTTGATAATAGAGAGAATATTCTACGGTACCTATAAGGTATCTAAGTATCTTATTAGCTGCTTTCTAATATGCTTCACTTAAGTTAGATTGATATCTATTTACTATGCCCACTACATAGAATATATCAAGTCTTATACATGACTTTGCATACATCAGGCTATCCACAACACCGGCATATGGAACGTTCTTCATATGTTCAATCTGCTCTTTTGCTAAGGGATACATACTTTTGCCTAGAAATTGATTCTTAGTAATAGGATTGTTAATAGGTTTAAATTTTGCATATTAAATCATTCAAGAACTTTGTTAATGTATGTCTCTAAAGATAGTGACAATAATCTTCTTGAGCAATCCCTTGAAATCTTAACTCCAAGGATAAATATACTTGACACATATCTTTCATCTCAAAGTTGGATGACAACCAATCTTTGATTAAATTTGTGTATTCTTTGTTATTTTCTACTAGAAGTATGTCATCCACATACAATGTTAAAATGACAAACTCATATCTCGACTTTTTGGAATAAACACAATGATCTTCATCAATCATGTTGAACGCATTCGACATGATTGCTTCATGAAATCTTAAATACCATTATCTCGAAGACTACTTTAGGCCATAGATTGATCCCATCAAATGGCAAAACATATGTTCGCTGCTTTTTCAATGAAACCTATAGGTTGAACCATATAGATTTCTTTTTTTAATCCTCCATTGAGGAAAGCAGTCTTTACATCCGTTTAATGTAGATCTAGGTCCAAACTAGCCACCAAGGCTAGAATTATCCTTATCGACATAAATCTAACAACAAGTGAAAATTATTCTTATATTCAATTCCTTCCTATTGTGTAAACCCCTTAGCGACTAGCCAAGCCTTGTATCTTTCAATACTACCATTAGCTTTTCACTTTATTTTAAGAATCCACTTATTCCTAATTGGTTTGTGTCCTTTAGGTTGATCAATCAGTTCTCAAACATGGTTCAATCTCATAGATACCATTACTTCTTCCATTGCTTTAATCCATTTATCTTTAGTTGGGCATGAAAGAGCTTTTAGAATTTTTTTAGGCTCTTTTCATTTTGTGGGATAACTAAAAGGACTTTGTTCAAGCCTTCGATCTCAAATCGTCGATGTGGAAAACTTTTCGTTTTAGATTTTGTAAATTCGATTCTTAATAAACATGTCTCATATATTTATCATTGTTCGAAATTCTCCCACTAGGATTAAGCTCTATGCTCCCACTCAAATAATAATCCTAAATATCCATACTCCCACTAGAGTTAGGCATGCTCATCCTCTCACTGGAAGAATAAAACTTAAACATCCGGACCATTGAGAAGAGAGTCTTAACCTTATTCTTTAATTTCCTTCCCCATTAGGATAGAGAGATCTGGGTAGTTCATCATCTTGACTTGCTTTGCCCAACTTTAGAAACTTAGTTTCCAAAAATATGACATCTCGTGATTCAAATTCTGTTACTGAGCTATTTGCTTGTACACCCATGAACTTGTATCCTTTTGATACGTCAGAATATCCCATAAAGATATTATTTTAACCTCTTGGTCCTCATTTACCAAATTTATTTGAGATATCATGGTCATAAGCAACACAGCTTCAAGATCGTAAATGGCTCAGGTTGGGTTACCGACTAGTCCATAACTCATAAGGAGTGAAAGAAACAAACTTATAGGGCACATGGTTTAGAATATATATGGCTGTTAAAAGTGCACCTCCCCAATAGGAGATTGGCAAAGTTACCTTAGCAATCATAGATCATACCATGTCTAGGAGAGTCCTATTTTTCCTTTCAATAACACTATTTTGTTATGTAGTTGTAGGAATAAACAAATGATTTTCAGTCCTTTTTTTCCATCACATAAAGCTTTAATTCTTTGGAACGATATTCTCAACCATGGTCGGTTCTTAAAGCTTTAATTTTTTTGTCCAATTGATTTTTAACAAGATCCATAAAAATTTTTAAAACAACACAATGCTTTGAAGTTGTGAGAAATCAAATGAATATGACCATATCTAGTATAGTAATCTATATAAGTGATGAAAAATAATAGGCCCCATGCCTTGCCCTGACATTTATTAGATCACAAACATCAAAATTAATTAATTTCAATAGAGTTTGCAGCCCTAATTCCCTTTTTTGAACAATGTCCTTACTAGTTTTCTTTTCAGGTAATGCTCATAACTAGGTAATTCAAGCTTGCTCAAATCACCTATCAATTCTACTTTAGCTAACTCACTCATTCGGCCTTAGCCAAAGTTGTATAAGTTAGCATACCATAATTTCACATTATTCTCATAACAATATGAAATCGAAGAATTTAAGAAAACACTAGTAGTCTTCAAACATTCAGGATCAATATCCATAATAATGAAATCATTTGAAATAAAACCAGAATCATATAAAGCATCATATAAACATAGCGTGCGTTGTTATCCTTGAAATGTAAATGAAATCAGGTTTCATTAAAGCAAAAATAGAAACAAACTAGACAAAAGCATCTTGATCCTTTTAACACAAGGTTCATTACTTCTGAATCTATCACGCACAAAGAATAAAATTCAGTAAAAAGACATGACTGGATATATAGATTTTAGTCACTCATGAGTCAAAATGGTGTATCTATTGGGATGCATTGCAGTCTCTTGCATAGTATTCTTTCAATTGGTAGTTGAAGAAATATTTCACATTAAAAATATTTATCCTTTTATTGCCTTTGGACCTTATGTATTTTTGTTTTATCTTTTTCCTTTTAGGCTCTTGAGCCTTTTCTTTACCCTTACTATTGAAGCTTCTTTTCTTGTTCTAGTTAGAACCAACTGCATCAGAAAGTGACTGTGCCATATGCACTTCGGCATTGATCTTAATCGATGCCAGACAATCTTTTTCAAGCTTCAAGTGATGATTGACATCCTTAAATGTCTTTATCTTGTCCATATGAGTTATTTACATCTTTAAAAGCTCCCAACTCTTGGGTAAAGATTTGATAACAACTTGAATCTGCTACTCATTGATCATCTTATGACCAACTTCACTAATCTCACAAATCATATTTTTTTATCTCTTAGATGTTTTTGCATTTTATAATCAGACTTTTTTTATAAGTATCAAACTTGATCACTAATGATCGAAAAATTTCATCAGAGACATATCTTTGAATTTCTCCTACAAAGTGATCCATAGATCTTTTGCATTTTGATACTTGTGAAGTTGCTTAATGATTTCAATATTCATTGCACTAAGCAAGATGATGTGAGCAATGAGTCCCGCTTATACTAGACTATAATGCCATTCCAAAGTTCAATCATAATCAAACTTAAGGTTTCTAAAGCCTCTAGCTCTTTAAGCACATACTGCATTTATATATTCCATTTAAATCCTTTGATCACTAATGGAACAATTGTTGCAAATTTTTAAAGGAGATCAGGCAATACACGTTATTTACTATGCATCTAAAAAATTAACTTAATAAAGCTATCTATTAGGTCCAAATTTAAAAAGGCTACTTAAAGTTACCAATTACTCTCTAAGTCCTAATGTCTAACCTTACAGGTTAAAATTTCATGCATAGTAAATGTTGATTGTTGGGCATTAATTTCTTAAACTTAATTCAAGATATTATACATAAGATAATCTAAGTCTTAACTCAATTATCATGCAATCATTTCGCTTATAAAATATTACTAAGCAATTAATAATAAAATAAACACATTCATAATAAATGTTAAATGCCAATGTAATATCCAAAAGGTATATAAACTCATTTATTTAATCAATCATTAAATATCAAACAATCTAAAACAAACTTATAAAATAAGATAAGACACACTTATCTTTAATCTTGTAATAGGAAGCATAAATCCTAACAAAAAATTCGCTAACCAATAATAACTTGACACCCATGTCAAAAACTCAGGAACTCAATAGATCCAAATCTAACCTAGTCATTGGAATTGAATTAATGACCATATGCATCAACTGTAAAGGAACAATATGTGTGTGATCATGACACCATAGGCGATACACTTTACGTCCACTCCTGAGCACTAATTCAAACTGAGTGTTGCTTCTAAACACTCCCTATTTAGCTACCATATATAAAAATTGAATTATGGATTCCATAATGTTCACTCCAGTACTAAGCTAATAAGTTCTGAAGTGCCACATGGTAACTAAATGATTCACACATGATGTTGAAAAATAACTTATGATTCCACCCCCTTTTTAGGACTCCAACCCAAATGCACTCTTGCATCTTTTTGTGCATACACAGAATATGATGCACCATTGCATCAATGACATTAGCTTAGATCTTCTTATGCATCCTCATTTTGTAAATCGATTTTTGTACTTTTGCTTTGATTTCTACAATACCTTAAGGAATCAGTGGATATGTAGGAGTCCTTATCAACACCATTTATGTCACACATAACAAAAAAATTAATAATAAGTACACTTATGCATAAACATATATGATTGAAACTCATTTCAATCTTAAAATAAGGACAAACGATTCCTTGTAACATAATATAAATAGTCAGTACAATGATGTACAAACACATATGATTGAAACTCATTTCAATCAACAAAGAGATATCCATAGAATATAATTTTCAAACAATTTTGAAAATTTAAGAAGGCAGAAAAAAATAATCTTCTAAATTTTTATCAATTTTAAAAATAATTTTAAATGGAATAAAATCCAAAAAATATTTTTTGGTCCTAAAAAACTTTTCAAAAAATGACCAAAAAATCAAAAAATTAAGAAAATTAGATTAAAAAAATTTGAGCGGATTCGGTGGTCGGATAACTGCTCATAATTCTTCACGTGCCGCTAAAGGTAGGCTTAACGCTCTACATACGTGGCAGACCCATCACGAGCCAATTGTAGCTTCGTGCCACGTGGCACAACCCCAATGGGCCACGTATTTGTATATGGTGATGCATCATTAGTCCATGTGGATGCCATATGGCTCCCACTTGACTGACATATAACATATGGCATAACCACAGCCTACCACATGGCAGCCAATCAGTGGCCCACATGCCACCACGTGGCATGACACATCAAGCCATATGGCTGGACCCATATGCCACATGTCAGCACCACAAGCTGGCATATGGATGCCATATGGCATGATAATCAACCCATGTGGTAGGACCCTTCCCACATGTCAGCATTGCATGCTAACATTTGTCGCCACATCATTGCCACATGGTAGCATTTGGTTGGTCCACATGTCACCTAAAAAAGAAAAACATGGCCATGTTATCTGACACGTGGCTCCTCACCATTAGGCCATGTGTCGCTCTGCGATTGGGCCATGTCGTTGGGAGAAGCATCACTTTAGCACATGTTCCTGGCTCGTGCATGGGACGTTCCCTCTAGCATGTGCCCAGCACAAGTGGCATGTGCAAGCCACGCACTGCCTTTTATATGGATTTAGGCCTTCTAATTTTTTCTAGGGTGGGGTTTTTAAGATCTTTAAGTCCAATGGTGAGGTCAAAAATAAAAAATTTCCACTTGAAATTTTAATTACGGATTTTTAAATTAATTTTTTTCATGTAAAAATACATAAAAAAACATTAACCAAAAAAATATACATACATACATCTACAGTATTAATATGCATATTACACAATCTAAATCATATCTGAATCTTCATATAAATATAAATCTATAAAATAAACAAGTTGGAATGCAAAAATATGTCTCTAATACCAATGTTAGGAAATATATCACGATATATTTTGAGAAGTAAACATATAAATACCTTTCATAGCACAGATCCGTTAAAGTGAATGCGGGAATCGATTGTTTCACATTACCAATAAAACTTATCACCCACTTCTAACGAACTACGGGATGAAAGCATAGATCCATCTATATTGAGAATGACCCATCTCGAAGAAGTTGGATTCCATCCTACCAAAATCTCTTATTTTCCACCATAGTTACGGCTAATATCTATCATGGCATTTTTAGCTTCAATAAAAGCCATGGCTAAAGAGAGAATAATTTATTTCTTGGCATACTATGGGATCTTTTTGTTATTAAACACTATATCATTTCTCCATTTCCAAAAGAACCAACAACTATACCTAAAGAAAAGCTTCCAACTATTATTTCCCAGCATCTAATCTTTGGCTAAATTCTATTCAATTCAACTTTTAAGATTACAGTCAAAGAAGTTATTAAGAGAAAAACCAGCTAACAAGGAGCGCCAGTAAGCTTTCACAGTAGAGTAGTCCCATAAAAAATGCATAATTGTTTCAATTTTGCATCACAAATAAGGCAAACATTAGACAAAGTCAAATGTCTTCTTTGTCTCTCATCATTTGTCAACAACTGGTTCCACATCATCAGCCAAAGAAAGATTTTAATTCATTTTGGACCTTGCCAATTCCAACATAAATTCCAACTCTTATCAATCTAAGGCTTATCATATAAGTGAGGAGATTATAAGTAGAGTTAATCGAAAATATCCCCAATGAAGACGACAGCCAAATAAGATTATCAGCTTCCAAACCATCCATTAGAGGTAAAAAATAGTAATTGAAGTAATCATTTGCTCATTTAAAAGATAAACCAATAAATCCTGATGCCACCCCTCCTTCGGATTGAACAAATCTTTGATAGACAAGTGAGAAATTCTTTGCCACTCATTATTTCTGATATCTAATGGGATGTTCATATACAAAAACCTTGCTTCAAACTAATTATCATACCAAAAAGCGGGCAAATTCCCATTGTTGATTTCCCAACATGTATTGGCACGAAAAGTGAACCAAAAGTGGAAGGGAAACTAATAGGCTAGAAGTTGTTTGAAAGATTATACTTAGATTTTAAAACCTTCACCCATAGATCTTCACTATTATAAAATAAATTTTTAGATGACTTTAAGGAGGAAAGCATCATTACAATGCTTTAACCTCTTGATACCTGCTCTTTCTAGCTCCATCAACTTATATAAATTGTACCAAATAATTAAGTATAATTTCCTAATACCATTTGAAGAGCCCCAGGTAAAAGTCTCTATAGAGCCTCTCTAACTGCTCATAAATTGAGATGGGAAGAACTGCCATTTGAATGGCATAAGTAGGTATAGACTTGACAAGACTACAATTCTAATCAACAAAATAATTAGGAAAATTCTTTGCATATTTAAGTAATCAATCAATTTTGTCTTGCAAACACAATTTTTAGGGTATGATATTTTAAGGCCTTAAATATATTCCTTTGTATTACTTTATTGATTCTGTACATTTGCTAAGCACTAGTTAAGTTTTTTGCTCCGTTGTCAAGAATTGGCATTTTTGTGTGAATTTTTGGTTGATTATTTGTATGTATTTTTCTTTTTTGTATTTTTGATTTTGTTTATCTATTCTTTTAAGGTGATATTGGTGTATGAACATATTGAGATTACAATAATTAGTACCCTTTGATCTTGAAACCAAAAGGACTTTACATAGAAAGCAAATGGAAAATCAAGTAAGAAATATAGATGACCCAATACCTCCTAATGTATCTCTCGAGAATCAATAAGGAGTAGGGCAACAACAAGTTAGACGTAAAGAGGATCCTAAACCTAGGACCATCAGAGATTATGCTACTCCAGGGTAGAATGAGGAGCATAAAACAATTTTGCTACCTCAATAATATTATTTTGAGCTTAAACCGGCTACGATCACTATGTTTCAAAGGAATAAGTTTTTAGGATTGAAAATAGAAGACCCGATATAACATTTGGATATATTTTTGGAAATTAGTGATATAGTGTAAATTCAAGTAGTCTTTATTAATGCAATTAGGCTAAAGCTTTTCCCATTCACTCTTATTAGGAAAGCTAGAGATTGGTTACAACTGATTCTTAGTCAATCAATTCGATCTTGTGAGAAATTGCAAGAGAAGTTTTTGATTAGATTATTTCCTCCAACAAAGACTATAAGTATAAGAAATAACATCTATAATTTTCAGCAGTTGAGTAAGGACTTCTTTTATGAATCATGGGAATGATTTAGAAGGTTGTTAAAGAGCTATCCTCATCACAAGATAGCTATACATCAACTTATGTCAACATTTTATGCAACTTATAACCCTAATACAAGATCTTTATAGATGCAACATTCGGAGGAAGCTTCATGAACAAAATTCCTAAGGAAGCATTTATATTACTTGATGAAATGACAATGAATGAAGCATAATGGACTAGTACAAGGGCCATGAACAAAAGGCAAGGATTTCATAGTATAAATGAAATGGCAATGTTGAAGGCACTGATGAAATTCTTAAAAAAGGAGTTGAATGGATTGAAAATTCAAAACATTTTAGCTATTTCATAAGAGTGTAGTGCATAGGAAGGAGCTAGTTTAGGGAGTGAATAGAAAGCAATTGAGTCTTACACCCAAGGGATGGGAGAAGTAAATATTATCCATAATTTTAAGTAGAATGATCTATTAAGTAATCATTACAACCCAAGGTGGAGAAATCATCCTAATTTCTCATGAAGAGAGGGCAATCAAGCTTCAACTTCCAATACTCAAACTAGAGCTCCATTCAATCCATTAATAACAAATGTCCAAAGCAACCCCAATCAAAGATACCATCATACCTGTCAACCTCCATAAGTTCAAACACATTTTTAAGTGCCTTACCAAGCACCTCCAGCTCAAAAATCAAACTTTTAACCACC
This sequence comes from Excoecaria agallocha, assembly GCA_037975025.1. Taxonomy (NCBI): domain Eukaryota; kingdom Viridiplantae; phylum Streptophyta; class Magnoliopsida; order Malpighiales; family Euphorbiaceae; genus Excoecaria; species Excoecaria agallocha. The sequence continues at coordinate 23,704,518 of CM075811.1, read as the reverse complement.
TAGATTCCAAGCTAGATAACCCCTATCATAAGATAAAAAGACAAATTACAAGATATGTTTGCTAGTTTTATGACTATTCAAACTCAATTCATGTCTAGCCAAAATGATAGGTGGAAATCACAAGAGCATTGGAATAGAAATCAAGATGCAAAATTGAGGAATTTGGAGACTCAAATTCGGTAATTGGGCAATTCAATTTCCACAAAGAAGTAAGGTACATTTTCCTTCCAATATTAATTGTAACCCAAAAGAAAAAGCTAAAGCAATCACTCTAAGGAGTGGTAAAGAAGCGCAAGGAGCTAATCAAAGTAAGTATTCTTCTTATTCTCAAATGGTGAAGCCGACAATGGAGGTATGTACTTCTCACCTTAAGAGTGTTGATGATGTTCTAAAAGTAAAGGATAAAGATAATATCATTTTAAATTCTTATTTTCCAATTGATGAATCACATTTTCCTTTTCTCTCAGTAGCTAGAAATGAAAGAAACAATGAGCACTTAGAAATTTTTTTAATATGTTCAAGAAATTGCATGTTAATTTATCTTTCGCTTAAGCTTTGCTTCAAATGCCTAAATATGCAACATTTATGAAGGATTTATGCTCTAATAAGAAGAAACTACAGGGGATAGGAATAGTTCAATTATCAAAAAGTTGTAGTGCTATTCTAGCTAACAAAATTCTAGCTAGGTTAAAGCATATGGGTAGTTTCACACTACCTTGTGATTTAGGAGGGAATTTTATTGGAAATGCATTTTGTGATTTTGGAGCTAGTATTAATTTGATGTTGTATTCAATCTGCAGGAAGATGAAGTTGATAGATATCAAAAAACCAGAATGACCCTTCAACTAGTAAACTATTCGATCAAACATTTGAAAGGTATCATTAAAGATTGCTAGTCAAAGTGGGGAATTTTATAGTCTCAATGGATTTTATAGTAATGGATATGGATGAGGATAATAAGCTGCCTCTCATCATAGAAAGACCATTTTTAAACACATCACGAGCATTTATTGACCTACATAGACAAATGGTGACTCTTCGATTCAAAGATAAAGAGATGGTATTTGATGTGAACAAAATTATAAAGCATCCATCATGTGAATCTGAAGAATCATTGTGCTTTATTGATGTGATTAAAGATTTAATAGAGGAAGTATAAGAAGGAATTTTGTTGGATAATCCATTGAATAATTGTTTGATGCATTCATTCGATGATCAAGGATTAACCAAAGCTGAGGGTGATATTGTGAAAGATTTTGAGAAGGATTGTAAAGAATATGACCTCAAGGAAGAAGGGTTTGAAATTAAGACTCTAAAACTAAACTTAAAGCTCTTCCTTCTCATTTAAATTCTATGCTCTTAGAAGATGGCAAGAAGCCTGTAATAATTTCTTCAATTTTGATAGGTGATGAAGAAGAGCTTTTGATTGAATTGCATCAAAAGCACAAGAAAGAGATAAGATGGGAGACCTCTGACCTCAAGGGAATTAGCCCAAGTTACTACACTTATCGTATTCCAATAGAGGTGGATTGTAAACCAGTGGTGAAAGCCTAACGAAGGTTATGTCCAACAATGCAAGAAGTGGTTAAGAATGAAGTATTGAAACTGCTGGATGCAGATATTATTTTTCCAATTTTGAATAGTAATTGGGTAAGTCTTGTTCAATGTATCCCTAAGAAAGGTTGAATGATCATTGTAGAGAATGAACATAAAGAACTCATTCCAACTCATATAGTCACAGGTTTGCGATTGTACATTGACTTTAGAAGATTAAACAATGTAACTTGGAAAGACCATTTTCCTTTACCATTCATTGATCAAATGCTTGAGAGACTAGCAGGTAATATGTTTCATTGCTTTTTAGATGGGTATTAGGGATACTTAGAAATTCTCATAGCATCGGAAGACCAAGAGAAAATAACCTTTACTTGCCCATATGGTAATTTCTCTTATAGGAGAATGCCTTTTTGTTTTTGTAATATGCCGTCTGCATTTTAGTAGTGTATGATGGCCACATTCCATGATTTTAAAGAGAAATTTATGTAGGTGTTCATGGATGATTTTACTATTTATAAAAGGGATTTTAAGAGCTATCTAAAGAATCTTGATTTAGTGATAAGTACATATGAAGAAACTAACCTATGTTAAATTGGGAGAAATGTCACTTTATGGTTAGGAAAGGGATTATCTTGGGGCATAAATTTCTAAAAGGGGGATAGAGGTAGCTAGAGCTAAAGCCAAAGTCATTGAAAGACTTCTACCCCTAATTAGTGTGAAAGGAGTCAGAAGTTTCTTAGGTCATACGGGATTTTACCGTAGGTTTATAAAAGATTTTTTGAAGATTGCAAAACCTTTGTCCAGGTTATTGATGAAAGATGCTGCATTTGACTTTTCTAATAAGTGTTTGCAGGTGTTTAACATTTTAAAGCAAAGATTAATTTTAGCTCCGGTAATTATTTCTTCAGATTTAAATCTCCCTTTTGAGCTTATATACGATGCAAGCGATTTCATAGTAGGCATTGTGTTAGGACAAATAAAGGAGAAAATCTTTTCTACGATCTACTATGCAAGCCATACTCTAACGTGAGCTCAAATCAATTACACCACGATTGAGAAAGAACTACTTGCTATAGCTTTTACATTTGAAAATTTCTAATCTTATCTTTTTGAAGGTAAAATAATTATTTAGTCTGATCATTTAGCTTTAAGGCATCTTTTTGCTAAGAAGGAGTCCAAACCAAGGTTGATTAGTTGGGTTCTTTTGTTGTAAGAGATCAATTTAGAGATCAAGGACAAGAAGGAAGCAAAGAATTTTGTTGCCGATCATCTTCCGAGGCTAGAGCATGAACATATTAAGAAAGGAGAAATTTTAGATTTTTTTTCTCGATGAGCGCATCTATGTTGTGTATTTTTATGAAGTTGGTATGGCATGGTATGCTGATTTGGCAAATTATTTATGGGATGACCCAATCTTATTCAAGCTATGAGTAGATCAAGTGCTAAGGCATTGTGTTCCTAAAGAAGAGCAAAGGGCAATTATGGAAGTGTATCATGTAAGATAGGCAGGAAGACATCATAAACCGAATAGAACGGTATCGAAAATTCTTCAATCAGGTTTTTTCTGGCCTACTCTTTTTCATGATGTTAAGTCTTTTAAATCTGGATGTGATAGGTGTCAAAGGGTTAGTAATATCACTAAGCAAGATGAAATTCCACTTAACAATGTTTTAGAGATTAGATCTTTGATGTTTGGGGGAATGATTTCATGGGACCATTTCTGAATTCTTTTGGCTGCGAATACATTTTAGTAGCAGTCGATTATGCTAGAAAATGGGTTGAAGCTATTATTACTAGAACATGTGATGCTAGGGTGGTTTTATAATTTCTTAAAAGGAATACTTTCACTCAATTTAGGACACCAAGAGTTGTCATTAGTGATGGTGGTAAACACTTTGTTAACCACCAATTCAAGTCTTTGCTAAGAAATATGGTGTAATTCATAAAGTCAACCCCATATCACCCTGAAGCAAATAGTAATGATCATCCTAATTTCCTTTATTTCTTATCACTATACATACATACTGCCACTATACATATTTTACTATATAGAGTTATGCATATTATAGTCAAGAGACTGAACATAAGAATTATTAAAATTCATATTATACAGTCATTTTTATATTACGATTTATTTCTTACAAGTGATTACAACATACTATAAAAGACATTAACTTGCTATAATCACTCTTTCTAGAACTTATGTTGGCCTTGCTGATGTAGCACTTATCCCGATTAAAGGATCCTAAATTTCATATTTGCATGGATGAACACCCATGCTAAGCTATACAGCTTAGTGGGGAACATAAACTATAAAGATGACCTCTCATAGAAGTCTTCAATAGCATAGATATGCATGAGCATGTTATTAAGTTTATAATGATATAGGAATAGTTATAGGTAATATGTTCATAATATTATATAACATTATGAAAACATCCATATTATGCTCAATCTTTATATCATCATGTGTATCTTAAACCATTGGTTATTTACATGCATATCATATTAAAGTACCCTTTAAAGAAGTATTCAAGTATGTATTATCATAAAAACCATCAAATTGCATATGTTCACAGATTTCTTAAACATTGTTACATTTGATACTTCTATCATGACTTCATTACTTGTTACAAGTTCACCTACTTATTTAACCTTTATTGCTTTCGTAATATATATATACTTTTAAAACATATATGCTTCAATTTAACTCATATGTTTCATGTTAACTACATTTAGTTGGCCTTTGTGTCTCACTTGAATTTCATGTTCACATGTACTTGTAACCTAAATGTGTAGTTAAATCCTAATAGTAGTTCGCATGGAAATAAAATAATGAAGTAGGACTATGTACATTAACAATTCTCATTTCTTATTATTGTTTGCATTATAATCTCTTGTATTTTTATTGGGCTTAATTTTGTTACCATCATTATGTCTTTTCATCATTAAATGTGTAAATTTCTAATTTACTAACTCTTAATAACCATAAATTGGATTTAACTCGAAAGTTATGTCTAATTTGCATATGACACTTATAGGTTCATACATTGAATGTTTCCACATACAACAATTAATATTGTTTCAGGATTAACCACAAGTTACAACATTAATTATTAATATCACATATGCAACAAATAATTATAAGAAATATGCATTTGCATTATGATTAATAATAGTCCATCAATAGTTACACATGTAATATATATATGTATATACCTACTATCGTAAGTGCAGAGAGTATTACATTTACAGTTTTATGCATATGATGTTATGATATTATAAATTACATGTCCAAAAAATATAACTTCATCTCATTTATATATTTTCTATTTACTGTACATGGGCTTATATAAAAGTAACATATAAACCAAATCATGAAACACAAAGTGATTTCTATCATATTGCTACTTATAATGTTTTACTTATATTCTGTAGTAAGCATGCACCTTTTCTAATGGTGTTAATATGGATAATACTATAGTACCAGAAGGTACAAAAGGATATCCGAAGTTATCAACTATAAATCCAAATGGGCCAACTGTATTGTAGATCGATCAACCAAACCCAAATGGGGTCGAACTATACTATATACCCAAATGGGGTCGAACATGTAGCAGCTGCAATATATCCATATAGGCATGCCTATTTATCCACCACCTAGACATAGTTGCAAGCAGCTATAACTCTTTACCTTACTTCTTTATCTTTATCTTTTATATCTTATTTGTTTGTAACTCATTTATATAATCTTGTTTAGGAACAAGGAGTTATATGCATATTCATTCATTTCTACATACTTTTATAGTCTAGTGTATTTTATTTTCATGCATTAGAATCAATCAGGTAACTGTAAGCACATCATTGTATCACATCATTGGAACATCTACACATCATTACATGTTCACACTCATATGTCATAATTCAACTCTTGCATTGTAGTACATTAACATATGTTCATGGAGTAAATATGAAAATATAATAAACATAACTAACATTTTTACATGCTTGTATTTGTCTTTACTTGTTTGGATATGTATGAATTTATTTGTAATTCATATAATGTAATTATTTAATGGGCATGCATACATGTACAAAGATCCTTTTATAGTCATAGTTACATAACTTTGAACATTAATGCATTACATTCATTTTCATGTTATTTCATTACTTACGTGTATACTTCATCATATTGTATAATTTCACAAGTAAATCTTAAAATACATATAAAAATGTAATTTCATTATCATCTTATATTATGTCTATAATATCATATAGAACACTAGTATGATCTAGATACACCTTAATACACCTATATAAGCAATATGTTATAACTTAGTTCTTATATGATAACATAGTTCTTATATTACAATATAATACTTATACATTTATTGTTACACATTATCCTTATTTTTATGTTTAGGGAAGTTGGAATAAGCTTTGGTAGTCTTTTGGGGCTTTAAAAATCAATGTTATAGAAAATAGGGGTGGGTCATGGTTAGTAGCAAATAGGAGCTGACTGTGACCTATGTGACATTTGGATTCTGGACTGAATTTCGGATTACCTCACGGTGAGTACCAAAAGGTGCTAACCATGACCTAGAGTTTAGGGACGTCACGATAAGTAGCTCATACCTTTTAACCATGAAATAGATGTCACTTTGGTTTTGGACTAAATTTGGGCTATGTCACAGTCAGTAGGTCATACCTACTAATAGTGAGGTCTATTCTGCCTAGAGGTAGATTTCCAATCTCGATTTGTATGCACTTTTAGACCTAAATAATGGCATTTTTAGCTAAACTAGCCTTCTAAAAAGTTATTCCTCTATATCTTCAATTTTTATAACATCAAAAATAACTTTATTTAGACTTCTAGATTTCAAGATATCACCAAGACATTACAGACTATTCTAGATGACAAAACAACAAAGGTTTGTCAAATTCAAGCTCAATTTCAAACATATTGGATGTAGATTAAGGTTTTAGGGTCCTCTAAAAATTTGTAGATATGTATCTTATATTTCATTTTCAATTTGAATCACTTCATTTAGAAATCTATATAAAAATTTATGCCCTTTTAATTGAAACTAGTTTAAGTGAACCTGAAATAGATTTTCACTTTATCACTTTCTAATTCAGGCACAAATCATCTTTTTCATGCACTATAAAGTTATTTCTTCATTCAAAAATAAACTATAGATAATCTAAAATATATATAGAAACTTAATTCAATTACAAACATATATAACAATAACATAAACTCCCATACCTTTAACAAGTTTCACACCCTTTCTTCGAGTTTCTTCTTCTTCTTTCTCTTTGCCCTTACTCTTTCTTACTCTTATTTCTTCATGGGATAAATTAAATATAAAAATAAATTTAAATCCTTCAAATTCAATTAATATCATATAAAACTAATAGAAGAAGAAGAAGAGAAGTAATTGTTACCTTTACTTGTCTAACCATTAATTCTCTCTCTTCACTGAAGCTAATTAAAATTAAGGGTTGTTTAGAGGTTAGAAAGGCTAAAATTTGGAAGAGAAATTCCTACCTTCTTGGGTTCTCTAGTGTTTTCAGCCATCTAAGCTTTTAAATCCATTTTTCTACTTGAATTCTCTTTACTTTTCAAGAACAATCTAGGGAAGCTAAGTGTTATCATCCCATAGATCCACTTGTTGGCTATAGATAATTTCATTTAGCTCTCTACTTCTCTTTAATTTGTTATTTCTTCCCCTAAACTTTCTCTCCTGCTTTTCAATTAAACCCTTCATTAACATTTTCCTTTAAATAAACACATGTATAACTTATTTTAAAGTGGCCATATTGCCCTTACACTTTCAAGACAATTTCCTCTAGGTCCTAACTTACAATGCATTAGTCAACCAAACATATATTGATCATAACATCATTTAAACATGCATACATCCTTCTAGGATACATGTTGGGGCCTTACATTTCTCTTCCCCTTAAAAGAATTTCGTCCTCAAAATTCACATCTGTGTCACTTATCAAATCTCATCACTTATATTCCTATAGCTCTATCTTTATCTCAATCAAATGTTATCCAATACTATCTCTTCCTAATTCTTTTATTTTTTGCTTTATAACATTTAGGCTCTATATAAATCCATCTCTTTATAATAATACTCTTCTCTCACTATCATATCATCACTGCACTTAACTTATATCTTGTCAATTTCCTTTTCGATTGGGGCTTATGCATATGATGTATTTCTTTTCATGAATTGTCAAGTGATGCAAATGATATGTTGTGAAAGAATGGTGATTTTTTGAATGAAATAGGATGAAAATATATGCTTTCATGTATCATAGATGTTTGCCCCAACCCATGTTTTGAAATATGTAATCAATTACCCATACTATCAAGGAGTCACTAATAGGAATACAGAGCACCCTAGCTAATCTAAGCCTGACATTTTACCACCATCATATACAAGTAACCTTATTATACTCTCACAAAATCCATTTTCTTATATCATATTGATGTTGCATCTATATATTTGATCTATAAACATAGACTATGATCTAAATAACTAGCCTTAGACATATCATAGACTACCTTAATCTATAACTAATATCTTGTTAGACATTTTCTCTTTGTATATATGTATAGAGTTGAAAATTTAGACTATCATTGTATACATATCTTTAGTTGGGATAGAAGGAATACCAATTATAGCTTTCAAGGTACCTTGTATTATTCACAAGAATCCTCCTTCTTAGTCATTTTATTTTTATAATGGCTCTTTAAGGTCTCTTCAAATTCTACTATCTATAAAATAGTGGGGACATTTGCAGTATGCCAACACTTTCCATTTTCCTATAATAACTTATTCCTAGACTTTTATTGGCTAAAACTGCCTAAACCTTTGGCTCTAATACCAAAAATATAATGATCATCCTAATTTCCTTTATTCCCTATCACTATGCATACATGTTGTCACTATACATGTTGTACTATATAGAGTTATGCATATTATAGTTAAGAGACTAAACATAAGAATTATTACAATTCATAATATACTATTATTTTTATATTATGATTCATTTTGTATAGGGAAGTGATTGCAACATACTATAAAAAGACATTAGCTTGCTATAAGAACTCTTTCTAAAACTAATGATGGCCTTGCTGATGTAGCTCTTGTCCATGTTGAAGGATCCCAAATTGCATACCTACACTGATGAACACCCATGCTAAACTATAAAGCTTAGTAGGAAACATAAACTATGAAGATGACCTCTCACAAAAGTCATAAATAGCACATATACGCATGAGCATGCTATTAAGTTTAAGGTAATGTGTTCATAATATTACATAACATTATGCAAACATTTATATTATGCTCAATCTTTATATCATCATGCATATCTTAAACCATTGGTTATTTACATGCATATTAGATTAAAGTACCCTTTAAAGTGGTACTCAAGTATGTATTATCACATAAACCATCAAATTGCAAACGTTCACATATTTCTTAAACATTGTTACAATTGATACTTCTATCACGACTTCATCACTTATTACAAGTTCACCTACTTATTTAACCTCTATTGATTTCAGAATATTTATATACTTTTAAAGCATATATGCTTCAATTTGACTCACATATTTCATGTTAACTATACTTTGTTAGCGTTAATGTCTCACTTGAATTTCATGTTCACATATACTTGTAACCTAAATATGTAGTTAAATCCTAATAATAGTCCGCATGGAAAAAAATAACGAAGTAGGACTATGTACATTAACAAGTCTCTTTTCCCATTAATGTTTACATTATAATCTCTTGTATTTTATTATTGGGCTTAATTTTGTTACCATCGTCATGTCTTTTAATCATTTAATGTGTAAATTTCTAATTTTCCAACTCTTAATAACCATAGATTGCATTTAACCTGAAAGTTATGTCTAATTTACATACGACACTTGTAGGTTCATACATTGAATCTTTCCACATACAACAAGTAAGATCTTTTCAGGATCAACAACAAGTTACAACATTAATTATTAATATCACATATGCAGCAAATAATTATAAGAAATGTACATCAATAGTTACACATGTTATATATATATATATATATATATATATATATATATATATATATATATATGCCTACTGTCTTAAGTGAAGAGAGTATTACACTATTATATTTACAATTATATGCATATGATGTTATGATATTATAAACTACATATTTAAAAAAATATAAATTCATCCCATTTCTATATTTTTTATTTACTATACATGGGCTTATATAAAAGTAACATATGAACCAAATCATAAAACATGAAGTGATTTCTATCATGTTGCTGCTTATAATATGTTCACACTCATATGTCTTCATTCAACTCGTGTATTGTAGTACATTAACATATTCTAATGGAGTAAATATGAAAATTTAATAAACATAAATAACCTTTTTACATGCTTGTTTATGTCTTTACTTGTTTGGATATGTATGAATTTATTTGTAATTCATATAATCTAATTGTTTAATGGGCATGCATACATCTACAAAGATCATTTATAGTCAGAGTTATATAACTTTGAACATTAATGCATTACATTCATTTACATGTTATTTCATTATACTTCATCATATTATATAATTTCAGAAGTAAATCTTCAACTACATATAATAATGTAATTTGATTATCATCTTATCTTGTGTCTATAATCTCATATATAAAATTTTGTATGATCTAGCTTCACCTTGGTACACCTATATAAGTAATATGCCTTAACTTTGTTCTTATATGATAGCATAATTCTTATATTACAATATAGTACTTATACATTTAGTATTACACATTATCCTTATTTTTGTATTTAGGATGCTTTAATAATATTTAAGGAAGTTGGAATAAGCTTTGATAGTCTTTTAGGGGTTTAAAAATCATGGTTAGAGAAAACACGAGAAGGTCACAATTAGTAGAAAATAGGTGCTAACCAAGACATAGGTGAATTTGGATTTTGGACTAATTTTTGGACTACCTCACGGTTAATACCAAAAAGTGCTAACGGTGACCTAAGGTTACAGGGGGTCACAATAATTAGCTCATATTTGCTAACCTTCACAAAGTTGTCACTTCGATTCTGGACTAAATTTGGGCTACGTCATGGTTAGTAGGTCATACCTGCTAATCGTGAGGACTATTTTGCCCAAAGGTAGATTTTCAATCTCAAGTTGTATACACTTTTAGACCTAAAAAATGGAATATTTGGCTAAAATAGTATAATAAAAAGTTGTTTCCCTATGTATCTAGGTTTTGGAACATAAAAAATAACTTCATTTAGACTTTTAGATCTCAAGATATCACAAAAACATTATGGACTATTCCAGATGACAAAATAGCAAAGGTTTATCAATTTGAAGCTCAATTTTGAACACTTTCGAGGAAGATTCAGGTTTTGGGGTATCCTAAAAATTTCATTTGAAAATTTCATTTCGAACACTTTTAGATCTCAAGATATCACAAAAACATTATAGACTATTCCAGATGACAAAATATCTTTTATTTCATTTCCAATTAGAATTACTTCATGTAGATATCTATAGAAAAACTTATGCCTTTTTAACTAAAACTAGTTCAAGTGAACGTTAAACAGATTTTTACTTTATCACTTCCTAAGGCATAAATCATCTTTTTCATGCATTATAAAATCATTTCTTCACTTAGAAATCAACTATAGATAATATAAAATACATATATCAACTTAATTCAATTACAAATACATAGAACAATAACATAAACTCATATACCTTTAATAAGCTTCACACCCTTTCTTCAAGTTTCTTCTTCTTCTTTCTTTTTGCCCTTGCTCTTTCTTACTCTTATTTCTTTATAGGATAAATCACATATAAACATCCATTTAAATCCTTCAAATTCAAATTTTATCATATAAAACTAATATAAGAATAAAAGAAGCAATTGTTACCTTTACTTGTCTAAGCATTAAATTCTCTATCTTTACCAAATCTACTTGAAATTAGGGGTTGTTTAAGGGTTAGAGAGGCTGATATTTGGAAGAGAAATGGCTGCCTTCTTGGGGTCTCTAGAGTGGTCAGCCATTTAAATTTTTAAATCCCTTTTTTTAACTTGAATTCTATTCACTTTTCAAGAACAATCTAGGGAAGCTAAGTGTTATCATCCCATAGGTCCACTTATTGGCAATAGATAATTTCACTTAGCTCTTTACTTCTCTTCAATTTGTTATTTCTTCCCCTAAAATTTCTCTCTTTCTTTTTAATTAAACCCCTCATTAACATTTTCCTCTAATTAAGTACATATATAACTTATTTTAAAGTGACCATATTGCCCCTCTCTTTCAAGACAATTCCCTATAGGTCCTAACTTACAATGCATTAGCTAACCAAACCTATATTGATCGTATCATTATTCAAACATACATATATCCTTCTAAGGTATATGTTGGGACCTTGCACAAATGGTCAGGTTGAAGTTTCCAATAGAGAATTAAAGGCCATTTTAGAAAGGACTATCAATAGCTTAACGAAAGATTAGTCTAGGAAATTAGATTATGATTTATAGGCCTATCACACTGTTAGTGTAAGCCCTAGCCCCAATGCATTGTAATAAAGCACTTTGAATTAATAAAATGAGGCATTTGTTTTATCCTTTGTATTCCTGTGCATATCAATTGATAAAACTATCCAAGAGTGTTGTTTCGGTTTAAGTTATCATATGTGAGGCACATGGTTGTAAGACCTTGAAAAAAATGAGACATCATTCTAAATATCCCTAGTCAGTCATTGTTATGGGAATAACAATGAATTAAGACTCGTATGCTCTCTCTGATATTATGAGTTCTGTCTTACGGATCATTAGGACAAGAGTGTCAATCAGAGATCATAGATACATGTTAAAGAACATGGTATCTGGATACGATCCGCTCATGAGAACACTACATGGTACAAGTCATAAGTGTTTTTCATATGCAAGTTTTGTATCGGAGTTCTTAGACCTGAAATCTCTATGAAACTGTTTATGAATTACTGTGTACTTTGACATACACCTAACGTGCTCGTAACAGAGTGACAAGTACGGGTATGATTGGGTATGCATTAATTCATATTAGAGAGCATGAGAGAAGTGAAGGGATTACCCCTCTCAATAAGAGAGAAAATATCATCGGCCACTTGATCAGTGAACTGAGAAGTGTATGGCCATACCGAGATAAGATAATGAGTAATCATTATTTATCTGAGAGTTCAGTGTCACTGGAATATCAAGAAAGGAATTAATATATATAAGGATGACTAGTTCCATGCCTTATATTAATTCTGATATTTATGGGTAAGGGACTATACAAAATTGCATTAGGTCACTAAATGCCATATGCATTTTCATTTAATTTGGAATGCTATAATATCTTGCTAGAGAATATATATAGCCTTTGAATTAATTTATTAATTCATTGCCAACATTAAATGGACCTATAGGATCGCACACAAAGCATTGGGCTTAAAATACTTAAATTAAGTATTGGGCATTAATTTGGGCTTTTAATTAAAGTCAAATTAATGTATGTAATGGGTTATAAAATTGCTATTGGGCTTTGGTCAATGAGAGAGAGAAATTCAGCCCACAAGGTTTAATTTCAATTAATTAATTATGTTAAATTAATTAAGTTAATTGAGTATTAAAGCCTAAAGGAATTTAAATTAAATTAAATCACTTATATAATTGATGAAGTGGCCGAAATTCCAAGAGGGAAATCAAGGAATTTCGGCACATGTTTATTTTTTATATTAAGTGTTTTCATTTAATTAAATGTCTTATGTTTTTATTTCAAATTTGAATTTAAATTCAAAGGAGTTTAATTCAAAATATATTACTTATCATTAGGAAGTGAAAGAGTTTGAATTAATTATCTTAGGATAGTTGAATTCAGATCAAAGACTTGCCAAAGGATAAGCATATATATTAAAATAAATAAAACCCTAAAGGATATAGAAGTTGGCGTGAAAAAAACCCTAGCCACCTTGCTTTTGGCGTGAAATCATTCTCTCCCTAAAAAATTATCTCTTGGCCGAAATACACAAGGAGAAGGATTCTTCCTTACTTTCTTGTGTTCTTAGGCATTAATAGCACCTAAAAGAAGTACAAGATCAATTCTTGTAGCTTAAAACAATTGCCATTACACAATACTTAAAAGAGAGATAGCAATCTCTATTTTAAGCCATCTTTGCAAGTGTGTGTGTGAGAATAGAGGGAGTGGCGTTAAAGGCTGTTCCTTGGCATTGGTGATCGAGACCTAAGGCGGATAAAGTCACCTAAGTTGCTGGGCATCATCAAATTCAATTTTCAAAAGGCATCATAAGTTGTAAGTTATACAACCCTAAAATTGCATGTTTCGTTTCTTGCTTTGGAATTGTATGGTATGTATGATAAAAATATTTGTTTTTCTGCTGTGCTATCATCACATTCATACCATGTCATATTCCATCAGTGGTATCAGAGCCTAAAAATGCTTATTTTAGTGCTTTAGATGGATGAAAAAATTAATTAAAAATCGTCATTATGAAAACATGCAAATCTGAAATTTTCTGTTTTGAGTTTTTTGCATTGTTTTGGTGTAAAAACGATTTTAATTGATTATATAGGTATTATAATTAATATGACATGTTAATATACTTTCCTAAGATGTTATTAGGGCTGGTAATGGTCGGATTTAATTATTTATACCTGATGGTACATGTTAATTATGAAACTAGGTGCTTGTTGGCATGTAAATTGCTATTTTAACAACTAGTTTTCAAAATTAAATGTAAAAACGTTTTTGGCATGTTTGTAAGTGATTTTTAAAGATTAAATATCAGGTCTGGACATATTTTAAATTTGGTTTTAATTCTGGTCCATGACAATTTAATTGATTAATTTTAAAATCACTTAAAACTATGACTAGTTTGTGTTTGTTACATGTTTAATCAAGATTGTTTGTTTTGTTTTGATTAAAATGGTAAAAACACATTTAGATCAGATTGGTACAGAATATTAAATCAATATTTATGGACTTATTTAGATTATTAAATGACTCATAAAATTGATTTAAATGTTTGTGCATTTTATGGCATTACATAAGCATTAAACAACTAGTTTTTGTTGTTTGTTTGTTTTTGCATGAATGCCGTGTACCATATATGTGTTCTTCATGATTTTATGTTTTAATTCATGTCAGCACATATTATATGCATTTTTAATGTTTATGGGCTGTATGACATAAAATTAAAAATGGCAAAATTTGAAATTATACTAGAGTTGATTTATAGCACAAATCTAACTAGTTAGTGTTTTGGGCTTTTAAGAGAACTTATTCAATAAGAGGATTTAGTCCATTGGGCTTTGGCCCAGGCCCATCACGGGGTCATCTCTTAAAGGTTCAAGTACACAATTTCCATTAATGGGCTTGGCTAAATTAAATAAAATTGGACTTTATTTTATCCATGAATGCTATGTATATTTATTTGCTAATTTGGTGTGATGAATGGATATGCATGGTGCATTCATGGGCCCTGGGTTTTGTAATTAAATATGGCCTGCAAGCCATCATATTTTGTTGTAAAAGTTTTTCATTTATTTCTTAGAATAGAATATACTTGAAGACTTTATAAATCAAGACGAAGCCCACCGGAGTGGAGAAGCCCAACTCGAAGATTCTTATGTAATAGTATAAAATCTTAGTTATAGGTTTTTGGGCCCATGTTTGTCATGCTTTACTTTATGCAATTATTTATATATGCATGCTATGTATGGATGACAAAGCGTATGCCATGTAAGCCGTAATAAAATGAATCCCTAAAAATAGTAAGTCACAAAGTTGCCTTCCTAATTCGAAACATGTCAAGGCATCGATCATCGGTCACGTAGACTAGGAGTCCTAGATGCACCCGATTATCTTTGTGAGGCATGGGTTGTGAATGTAGGTTGGACTTATCATGGAAAGGGATGCCCGGACCTAGGCAACTAATAAATGGGTTGTGCTCTAACATCTTAAGATGTTAGCCCATTTGATCCAAGAGTCATGTACGAGACATGATTGGAGTTTTCCTACCTAACTTAACTTGTTAGGTGTACAAGCTCAGCTTGACTAATAAGTTGTTGTGAAAAGTTGATCTTGGCCCACATTAAATCACTAACGCGAATTATTTAAAGGGATATTAATTCGGTTTGTGGGATCATAAATAAGACCTCATTTAATCTTGCTAAATTTTATTGTAGATTGCAAATGGCATCTTCAAACAACAATTTCTCATTGCGATCAGTCCTTGAAAAGGACAAATTGAATGGCACCAATTTCATAGACTGGTCTCAAAACTTAAGAATAGTTCTTAAGCAAGAGAAGAAGTCGTATGTTTTGGATGCACCCTTACCTGAGGAACCTGCTAGGAACGCTTCTGTGGTTCAAAAGGAAACTTTTGAGATCAAGAAAAGTGACTCTAATGATGTGACCTGTTTGATGCTAGCCACTATGGTGCCTGAATTGCAAAAGCAATTTATGGACCAAGAGGCCTATGCGATCATGGTGCACCTCAAGGAGATGTTCCAAGAGCAAGTTCGTCACGAGAGGTTCGTGACAACAAAGGCCTTAATTTCTTGCAAGATGGCTGAGGGTACTCCTGTTAGTACCCATGTACTCAAGATGAAAGGGTATCTTGATACTCTTGAGAAGCTTGAGGTACTAGTGCCAAAGGAATTGGCCACTGACTTGATCTTAGGATCATTGCCTGCTGCTTATGATCCATTTGTGATGAATTATAACATGCATGCAATGAACAAGTCAGTCACTGAGCTTCATGGGATGCTTAAGAATACTGAAGAGAACATTCGAAAGACCAATCCCGTACTAATGGTTTAAAAGGGAATTAAGAAGGGAACTGCTAAGGGAAGGGAAAGGGAAAGGGAAAAGGAAAACCCAAGTCAGTTGGGAGTGCACCTCAGGCCCAATCCAAGCCCAAGGCGCCAAAACTCAAAGAGAGTGAGAGCACTTGCTTCCATTGCAACAAGATAGGGCATTGGAGGAAGAATTGCGCTCTCTTCAAGAGAGAACAAAAGAAGAATGGAGCCAAGGCTCCAGTTCTGGTATTTTTGTTGTTGAAATTAACCTTTCTATTTCTACCACTTGGGTATTGGATACCGGTTGTGGTTCTCACATTTGTTCAAATGTGCAGGGGCTAAGAAATAGGCGGTTACTTGGGAAGAATGAAGTGGACCTCCGTGTGGGGAATGGAGCATGAGTTGCTGCCATGGAGATAGGCGACTATCACCTCACTTTACCTTCCAGACTTTGTATTGTTTTAAATAATTGTTATTATGTGCCTGCTATGAGCAGAAACATTATTTCAGTTTCATGTTTGGATAATGATGAATTTGATTTTGATATTAAAAATGGCAATGCTCATATTCGTCGCCAAGGCATTTCTTACGGCAATGCCATGTTGCAAAATGGCCTTTATATCCTTGATTTACAAAACAAAGAGCCAATATACAACATTAATACAAAGAGGGTTAAATCAAACGAATTGAACCCTACTTACTTTTGGCATTGTTGTTTAGGACATGCAAACGAAAAATGCATTTCAAGACTCCACAAAACTGGAGTGCTTGGGTCATTCGACTTAGAGTCTTATGACACATGCGAGCCATGTTTGCATGGAAAAATGACAAAGAGTCCTTTTAATAAAAAAGGTGAGAGGACTAATGGCTTATTGGAACTAATACATACCGATGTATGTGGACCTTTAAGTACACATGAAAGAGGTGGTTTTAGCTACTTCGTGACATTCACAGATGACTTCAGTAGATATGGCTATGTCTATCTAATGAAGTACAAGTCTGAAACTTTTGAGAAATTCAAAGAGTTTAAGAACAAAGTAGAAAACCAACTTGGCAAAAGTATAAAAGCCATTCGATCAGATCGAGGTGGCGAATACTTAAGCCAAGAGTTTGACAGTCATCTAAAGGAGTGTGGTATTATTTCACAGCTCACTCCTCCTGGAACACCTCAATGGAATGGTGTGTTCGAAAGGAGAAATCGAACTCTGTTGGACATGGTTCGATCTATGATGAGTCAAGCTAATCTTCCTATCTCTTTTTGGGGTTATGCATTAGAAACTGTTGCATTTCTATTGAACCGTACTCCAACTAAAGCAGTTGAGAAGACACCATACGAGGTATGGACTGGGAAAGAACCCAATATGTCTTTTCTCAGGATTTGGGGATGTGAAGCACATGTTAAGAAATTAACATCTGACAAACTAGAGTCCAAATCCAGTGTCTGCTTGTTTGTGGGGTATCCTAAAGAAACAAAGGGATACTACTTTTACTCACAAGTCGAGAACAAAGTATTTGTTGCTCGCAAGGCTATTTTCTTGGAAAAGGAGTTCCTTCTCAAGAAAGACAGTGGGAGTAAAGTAGAACTTGGAGAAATCCAAGCACCACAAACTCCTATAGAGGATGGTTTGGAAATGGGATCAAGTTCATAACTAGTTGTGGAACAAGAACCCATTACACAAGAACCTAGAAGGTCCGGTAGGGTACGTCAGGAGATTGAGAGATATGGATTTCTAATCACTGACAGTGACACTATTGAGTTAGTAGATCGTGAGGATCCTACTACCTACCGAGAAGCTATTGAGAGCCCAGACTCGGAAATTTGGCTTGAAGCCATGAAACCCGAGATGCAATCAATGTACGATAACCAGGTTTGGACCTTGGTTGATCCACCGGAAGGTGCTAAGGTAATTGAATGCAAGTGGCTATTCAAACTCAAAGCTGATAAGACCTACAAAGGTAGACTAGTAGCAAAAGGTTTTCGACAAACTCATGGTGTAGACTATGACGAGACCTTTTCGCCTGTAGTCATGCTCAAATCCATTAGGATCTTGCTTGCCATAGCTGCATATCATGATTATGAGATATGGCAAATGGATGTCAAAACTGCTTTCCTCAACGAAAATTTACTTGAGGATGTGTATATGACACAGCCTGAAGGTTTTGTCAATCCCAAGCATCCTAAGAAGGTTTGCAAGCTTCAAAAATCCATTTATGGATTAAAGCAAGCATCTCGAAGTTGGAATCTTCGTTTTGATGAGACAGTCAAAGAATTTGACTTCATCAAGAACGAAGATGAGCCTTATGTGTACAAGAAGGTTAGTGGGAGCATAGTAGTATTTCTGGTTCTATATGTGGACGACATCCTTCTGATTGGGAATGACATTCCAACATTGCAAAAGGTTAAGCAATGGTTGGGAAAATGTTTCTCAATGAAAGACTTAGGTGAAGCTGAGACAATACTTGGTATTCGAATCTATAGAGATAGATCGAATCGGCTCTTGGGACTAAGTCAAGAAAAGTACATAGATAAAGTACTAAAGCGTTTTAGTATGGGAGACTCAAAGAAAGGGTACATACCTTTGGCTTTGGGAGTTCCTTTGACTAAAGAACAGTGCCCTAAAACCAAAGAGGAAAGGGACAACATGAGTAGAATCCCATATGTATCTGCTATTGGATCTATCATGTACGCTATGTTATGTACTAGATTGGATGTTGCTCATGCACTGAGTATAACCAGTAGGTTTCAGCAAGACCCTGGTGAGAAGCACTGGTCTGCTGTAAAAGGGATTCTAAAGTACCTGCGAAGGACTAAGGATCACTTCTTGGTGTATGGTGGTCAAGAAGAGCTCGTCATACAAGGTTATGCCGATGCTGCTTTTCAGACCAGCACTCAGGATTCTAGATCGCAATCTGGGTTTGTTTTTGTTTTGAATGGTGGTGTTGTCAACTGGAGAAGCTCGAAGCAAGAAACCGTTGCCGACTCAACTATAGAATCTGAGTATATTGCAGCAAGTGAGGCTGCAAAAGAGGCTGTTTGGATTAAAAATTTCATTTCTGGATTAGGAGTGGTCCCAAGCATCCTAGATCCATTAGAAATTTTTTGTGAAAACAACAGGGCCATAGCACAGGCCAAGGAGCCCCGGTCACACCAGAAATCCAAACACATACTCAGGAGGTACCACCTGATCAGAGAAATCATTGATCGTGGGGACGTCAAGGTTAGCAAGATAGCAAGTGAAGACAATGTAGCAGATCCTTTGATGAAACAATTGCGTCCAAATCTGCACGAAGCTCATTTGAGAGCGTTCGGTCTTAGGGCTATACCCAATTGGGACTAGTGCTAGTGGGAGATTGTTAGTGTAAGTCCTAGCCCCAATGCATTGTTATAAAGCACTTTGAATTAATAAAATGAGGCATTTGTTTTATCCTTTGTATTCCTGTGCATATCAATTGATAAAACTATCCAAGAGTGTTGTTTCGGTTTAAGTTATCATGTGTGAGGCACATGGTTGTAAGACCTTGAAACAAATGAGACATCATTCTAAATATCCCTAGTCAGTCATTGTTATGGAAATAACAATGAATTAAGACTAGTATGCTCTCTCTGATATTATGAGTTCTGTTTTACGGATCATTAGGACAAGAGTGTCAATCAGAGATCATAGATACATGTTAAAGAACATGGTATCTGGATACGATCCGCTCATGAGAACACTACATGGTACAAGTCATAAGTGTTTCTCATATGCAAGTTTTGTATCGGAGTTCTTAGACCTGAAATCTCTATGAAACTCTTTATGAATTACTGTGTACTTTGACATACACCTAACGTGCTTGTAACAGAGTGACAAGTACAGGTATGATTGGGTATGCATTAATTCATATTAGAGAGCATGAGAGAAGTGAAGGGATTAATCCCCTCTCAATAAGAGAGAAAATATCATCGGCCACTTGATCAGTGAACTGAGAAGTGTATGGCCATACCGAGATAAGATAATGAGTAATCATTATTTATCTGAGAGTTCAGTGTCACTGGAATATCAAGAAAGGAATTAATATATATAAGGATGACTAGTTCCATGCCTTATATTAATTCTGATATTTATAGGTAAGGGACTATACAAAATTGCATTAGGTCACTAAATGCCATATGCATTTTCATTTAATTTGGAATGCTATAATATCTTGCTAGAGAATATATATAGCCTTTGAATTAATTTATTAATTCATTGCCAACATTAAATGGACCTATAGGATCGCACACAAAGTATTGGGCTTAAAATACTTAAATTAAGTATTGGACATTAATTTGGGCTTTTAATTAAAGTCAAATTAATGTATGTAATGGTTTATAAAATTGCTATTGGGATTTGGTCCATAAGAGAGAGAAATTCAGCCCACAAGGTTTAATTTCAATTAATTAATTATGTTACATTAATTAAGTTATTTGAGTATTAAAGCCTAAAGGAATTTAAATTAAATTAAATCACTTATATAATTGATGAAGTGGCCGAAATTCCAAGAGGGAAATCAAGGAATTTCGGCACATGTTTATTTTTTATATTAAGTGTTTTCATTTAATTAAATGTCTTATGTTTTTATTTCAAATTTGAATTTAAATTTAAAGGAGTTTAATTCAAAATATATTACTTATCTTTAGGAAGTGAAAGAGTTTGGATTAATTATCTTAGGATAGTTGAATTCAGATCAAAGACTTGCCAAAGGATAAGCATATATATTAAAAGAAATAAAACCCTAAAGGATATAGAAGTTGGCGTGAAAAAAAACCCTAGCCACCTTGCTTTTGGCGTGAAATCATTCTCTCCCACAAAAATTCTCTCTTGGCCGAAATACACAAGGAGAAGGATTCTTCCTTGCTTTCTTGTGTTCTTAGGCATTAATAGCACCTAAAAGAAGTACAAGATCAAGTCTTGTAGCTTAAAACAATTGCCATTACACAATACTTAAAAGAGAGCTAGCAATCTCTATTTTAAGCCATCTTTGCAAGTGTGTGTGTGAGAATAGAGGGAGTGACGTTAAAGGCTATTCCTTGGCATTGGTGATCGAGACCTAAGGCGGATAAAGTCACCTAAGTTGCTGGGCATCATCAAATTCAATTTTCAAAAGGCATCATAAGTTGTAAGTTATACAACCCTAAAATTGCATGTTTCGTTTCTTGCTTTGGAATTGTATGGTATGTATGATAAAAAATTTTGTTTTTTCGCTATGCTATCATCACATTCACACCATGTCATATTCCATCACACACTGCATTTAAGACTCCTTTGGTATGTCACCTTTTAAGTTTTTGTATGGGAAAAGGTGTCATTTTCCTATTAAATTGGAACACAAAGCATTTTAGGCTATTAAATTTTGACTTAAAGAATGCAGGAGAAAAGACATTATTGTAGTTAATGAGCTTGATGTGATTAGGCTATGGGCATATAAGAGTATTGAATCATACAAGGAGAAAACCAAGCGTTGGCATAACAACAAACCAAATTCGAAGGAGTTTGTGCCTGAAATGACGGTGCTCTTGTACGATAGTCATTTGTGACTTTTTTCGGGAAAGCTTAAGTCAAGGTAGAAAGGGCCATTTGAAGTAGTAGATGCCATAAAGTATGGAGCTGTCACTATCAAACATCCGAATGATAGTAAGGAATTCAAAGTGAACGTCACTGCCTTAAGCCATACTCCAAATCTAGGTATGAAGTTACTTTAGTGGTAGTTACTCTCATGAATGTTCAGTAAGTGCATTCAAAGTCGAGTTGACGACTTGTTAAACTCAAAACTTTTTCACTAACCTTAACTTTGTAGTTGTGTTGTTTGTTATGCTTAATTTTCATTTTTTAATTTTTATCGTATTTAGCTAATTGTTGTGGTGCATATTTTGTTAATATATAATTGTTTTATTAAAAGTGAAATTAAATATGTTTGCACTAATAGAGATGGGTTTGAAGTTTAAAATTTTTTGCAGAAAACTTTTGAGTCACAATAGAGACTGTTTTGTCTCCATCATGACCAATGTAAGGTTTTTATACTTTTTAGTACAAATGGTTAGTCATGGCAGAGAGAGTTTAGTCTTAGCCATGACCAATTTGAATTTTGCATGCAGTTAGTCCAAAATGGTTAGTCATGGCTGAGACACAAAATGTAACACTCTTATACCATAAATAACACAATGTAATTTAATCAATATTCCAGTATAATATACATATAAAATCTAATTCTACCTATACATGCCACACATAAAACACAAAATTATCCCTTTGATGCATGACTTTGTTTGTGTTGAGTGCCTAGCCCTTCAAATTCCTGCCTATGATCTTCAAGTACCTACATGCAGTAAATAGCTACATGCTAAGCATAAAATGCCTAGTGGTGGATACCCAATAAATTTCACATCCACACATACGCAAACTTAAAATTTTCATTTTTATCTAAAATTTTAACTAATGTCCTATTACGTTTGAATCAATTGTCTTTATTTATTATTTCCCACATTTTATTTCTTTGTTCAATTTATTGATTCTTAATCTGTATTACTAAATTGTAATTCTTATTTCAATTCCATGTATTGGGCTATTAATTTATTCCTAACACATACATGTCATCATTTAAATACTTTTTAGTCCTTACATAATTATTCTAATAGCATATGTATTTCCAATTACTTGCTTCTAAATTTAGTGCTTGGACTACAATTTATCTCATGCCTTTTCTAGCTTGATTTCCATTTCATTACTTCATTTCCTTATTTATTATACCACTTGATCATCATTACTTAGTTTAATTTACAACTGTTCTTGTTGTACTACGCCTCTGTTAAATCAACATTTCATCTTTAAAGCATTTACCATATAAAAGTTACTTTCCATTATACTTATTCAATTCTATTATTTTCATTATTATTTTATTTTGATTTGTTTATGGCTATTTTACCTTAATCCTTATTTTGTTATTTTACTTACAATGGTCAATTTCTTATGTATTGTCTCAAAAATTAATAATCTAGTTCAATTCTTTATGTTTACACCTTTGCTATGTCATTTAGTCTCTAATTCATATTTTAACACTAGTTATTATTTTTATTTTTCAAACCTTTTCTTTGTAATTAATTTACAATTAGGCCCCTAATTTAATATCCAATTAACCATCTTACATTCTTTTGTTCCTTTACTCTTAAATTACCATTTGTGGTTTAATGTACTGATAAATTTTTAATTTTCATCTTAAAGTTTAATACTCATACACAATGAATACATAATGTTTTATTTTCACCTTAAGTTATTATGGCTCTTTCTTATCTACGTTCCCTCTTTATTTTTAGCTTTGAATTTATTTTTACTTTTTCATCCTTTCAAATTAAATTTACACATATACCTCCTAAAAAATTATTAATTTTGGCCTTTGTGTTTTGTTTTGTTATTTAAAATTACCATTTAACCCATATAATATTTTTCTTTCCTTCATTAACTATCTTTTTATTAATCTATTTAAGTCATAATAATTTTTATACAAACTATTCCATATTTGTCATCCCTTACCTTCTTAATTGCATTTTAATCATTCTTTTATTTTTTGTTTACACCTAAGTTATTAACATCCACTTATTTACAATTTCAACTATTTTTCACTATTTATTACATAATTACTCCTTTTATATCTTTTATTTTACTTTCTTTTCTCAATTTACATTTTAATTCTCATAATATCTCAACATAATGGAAAATTAATATTTGATCCTTAATAACTCTATTCTTTGCTTATTCTCAGCCTTAATAAATTTGAATTTATATTCTTGACTTTTTAATTACGTTTTGATCCCTCTTATTAACTTTTTAATCTTTTATTCATTTTATTACCACTATTTAGGTGAAATCCCTTTTTAGTCTCCAAACTTTCTATTTATTCTTATTTTCATCCATTATTAATTACATAAATTTTTACATTTGATCCTTGTTATATTATTTATTGTATTCACCCTTCAATTTACATCTTGGTCCTTAAGATTTCTTCACATAGGGGTAAATTACCATTTGGTCCCTGTTGATTTCATTTTCATATATTTCCATCCTTTTTTATCATTTTATCCCTTTGTAATTCTATTTTTAACATTACTTTACATTTATACCCCTATTTTCTCTCTAAATTACATAATTGTCCCTATCAATCACTTAACCATTCTTTCTACCATTTATTCTTTAATCAATTATTTTATTTACCATAGTTCCTTAATTTTATTCTAATTTCATTATAATTCACAAATTCAATCTTAATTTAACATACTAATTATATTAATTTAAATGCCGATATATAACTTCCTTATTTAATTTACCAAATAAAATCTTATCTCACTTAGATTCTTAATTCCTCTTAATCATTTTTGAATTTTACTATTCTTCCTTGACTACTTACTTTATTTAAAGTAATTTTTAATTTAATATTAATTTTTACTATTATCCTTAATTTAGAGTAAAATTTCACTTTTACTCCTTAATGTTTTTATCTTTTATCAAAATTATATTTATATCCCTATCTTTTGTCAAAATTATATCTAGGTTATTAACTTTATTCAAAATGGCATTTACGTCTCATCTTTTATTAATATGACATCTAGGTCCCATATTTTACCAAAATGCTAAATTTGAAAAGTTCCGTCCAGAATGGTTAGGCACGATAAAGACTATTTAGTCTTTGCTGTTACTAAGTAAAAAATTAAAATGTTCATTTTGGTGATCTGTGAGAGTTATGAAGGAGAATAAATAGTCTCCTTTATGACCCTAGGGGTTCCAGCCGAGACTACTTATAAAAATGCCATTTTAGATTATCTCTTCAATTTCTATTTCATTCCCTTCATTTCTTCTCTTGAATTGTGGCCTCTTCACACTTTTTCCACTAGCATTCATTATCTTTTTATAGAAATTCATCAACAAGTAAGTATATTCAATCTTCATTCCATTAAAATTTATTTTTAGTTCCTTATTTTGTGGTTTGAGGCATGATTAAGTGTGGATTTTGTCAAAAAAAAATTGCTTATTTTATTTAAGAGAAATATGTGATTATGCATGTTTGGTTTTGGTTATTACTTGTAGATTTAACTTGACGCCTTTCCAAAGTTTAATGAGCAACATATTTAGTTTAATGTATTCTCTTTTGTTCAATCTTTGAAAATAATCTTTTTTAAGGCTTAATAGGTTTTCTTTACATATGTTTGAACACGCTTATTAAAAATGCACACCATGTGTTTGATTCAATGTCTGTGAGAGGTTATTTTTCTTTGTATGACCAATAACCCAAGTTTTTGCTCATTTATTTTTAGATTAGTTTATTGTTAGCTTTTAACATGAAACATTGTGCTTCAGTTTAGCCTTGATTGATATTGAATTTCTTTAGGATACAACAAATGCTTGGTTAAGATATTTTTATTTGCCATTTGTTTAATGTGACTAATGATCCTATGTCTTTACTGTCATAAGCATTTCTATTATTTTCTTTTGGCTTGCAAATTGTTTAGATGTCTTGGTATGTTAATTTTATCTCTTATTTTGCTAATGTCAATGTACCATGTTTGATAATTGATGTGGTAGCTATGTTTTTAATGATTGAAATGAATTTTTGACAACTTGAAATCTTGAAATACATGTGTGTATTCTTAAAATTTCTAAAAAATAGCAAGATAAGTATCTTTATTTAGTTGATGGATTATTTTCAATTATTTTATCTTATTGCAATGGCACCTAAGAGAGCATGTAAGAAAGTTGGTTCATCTTTACTCAGCATTAATGGCCAAGGTACTGGGATGTGTGCCAGCTGAGTTCAAAGTCAATTGGGCCAACTTCTCTAAAGTTGAATACATACTAACACTTTATTTGGGCAATGATGTGCTGTGGGAATTTAATCTCTATGAAGATGTGTAAAGGCATTAACATAGGATGGATAGAGTTTGTTGAGAAAATAGGAAAGGTGTATGCTCACCTAACTAGGGATTTTCATGCAATTGTGCATATCGAAATTCGATAGGATAGTCATACTAATGAAGGAAGGGTTAGCTTCTAGCTTGATGGACAATCTTACACAATGACATTTAATGAGTTTTTAGAGCATTTAAGATTTAATCCTTATGCCACCAGAGGGCTGGTTAACCTTGATAAGTAAGATATTTAGAAAGGAATCTATGATGAAAAAGAGCCTTTAGCTTATGTAACTAGTTTGACAAAGGTGCATCACTTGCGCAACCATTTGCTTTGCATTTTGCATAAAATGGTTCACCTTATCTATATTCACTCTCATAAAAGGCCTAAGGCAAATGAACATTATGGAGGCATTGCTCTATATTCCATGGTGCATGGGATTCAAATGAATAAGGCTGTGTCCATTGTAAGGAAACTTGAGGAACTAGAAAACTTTTGAAAAAGAATGTAGAAAATATCCCTTTGAGAGATTGTCACCATCCTTGTGATGACTATTAATCATAACCCTATAGGGAAAGCTGTGGGTGATCCAACTCTGATTAATCATAAGATGCTAAAGAATATAAAGGTGCTTACTGATGATGACAAATTTTTAGGGAATCAACGCTTAATCGACAAAGAGACATATCTCTTTGAAGTCACCAAAGGAAAGACCACCCTGCTAGCAGTTAATGAAGAAGCCATCGCCTTATCTTTGTAATAATACTCTGCAATTATGTCAAAATTTGACACTTTAGCAACTGAGCAAGAAGAACTGAAGGAGAGCCAGGCAGAGCTGACATCAATCATAAACCAATTAATCACCTTTATAGCCATGATGCAGTCTAGATTTGACATGCATTATCCCCTACTGCCACCACAAGGAAGAATTCAAGGATTTCCTAACCCCCATAATTTTGAGATTATATTTTTTTGATGAAGATAACAAACTTTTAAGTGTGGGTAGGGATATTTTGAAAAAAAGGTCATTGAGAACCTTTTCGAAAATTTAATGGAATGTTTTGTGTGTTTGAAAAATCATCACAGTTTACAATTTCCAATGTTTCTCTTTTTAATAGTTTAATTATGTTAGTGTAAGCCCTAGCCCCAATGCATTGTTATAAAACATCTAAGTTAATAAATAAGGCATTTGTTTTATCTACTGTATTCTTGTGCATATCAAATGATATAACTATTCAAGAATGTTGTTTCAATTTAATTTATCATGTGTGAGGCACATGGTTGTAAGACCTTGAAACAATTGAGACTTCATTCTAAATATCCCCAGTCAGTCATAGTTATGGGAATAACAAATGAATTAAAACTAGTATGCTCTCTCTGATAAGTTAAGTTCTATCTTACGGATCATAAGGACTAGAGTGTCAATTAGAGATCATAGATACATGTTTAGAACATGGTATCTAGATTCGATCCATTCATGAGAACATTACATGGTACAAGTCATAAGTGTTTCTTATGTGCAAATTTTGCATCGGAGTTCTTAGACCTGAAATCTCTATGAAACTCTTAACGAATTACTGTGTACTTTGATATACACCTAATGTACTCATAATAGAGTGACAAGTATGGGTATGATTGGGCATGCACTAATTCATGATAGAGAGCATGAGGGAAGTAAAGGGATTACCCCTCTCGATAAGAGAGAAAATATTATCGGCCACTTGATTAGTTAACTGAGAAGTGTATGGCCATACTGAGATGAAATAATGAGTAATCATTATTTATCTGAGAGTTCAGTGTCACTGGAATATCATGAAAGGAATTAGTATATATAAGGATGACTGTTTCCATGCCTTATATTAATTCTGATATTTATGGGTAAGGGACAATGCAAATTTGCATTAGGTCACTAAATGCCATTTGCATTTTCATTTAATTTGGAATGCTATAATATCTTGCTAGAGAATATATATAGCCTTTGGATTATTTATTAATTCATTGCCAATATTAAATGGACCTATAGGATCATACACAAAGCATTGGGCTTAAAATATTTAAATATTGTATTGGGCATTAATTTGGGCTTTTATTTAAAGTCAAATTAATATATGTAATGGGTATTAAAATTTCTAAATGGACCTTGGTCCATCAGAGAGGGAATTTCGGCCTTAGTAGATTTAATTTCAATTAATTAATTATCTAGGATTAATTAAGTTAATTGAGTATTAAATCCTAAATTGTATTTAATCAAAATATAATGCTTGAGAGGGAATTAATGTGGCCAAAATTCAAGCTAGGAATCCTAGTTGAATTTGGCAACCACTTACCCTAAAGAAGTAAGTTTGTTTTGATTAAATGTCTTATGCCATTTTAAATTAATTTGAATTTAAAACTAAAGGAATTTGAATTAATTTAAATCACTTAATTAGGAATTGATGGAGGCAGAAAATATTCCTAATTCTAAGGGATTTCGGCATTACCTATCTTTCCTAAATTAATGATATAAATTGATTAATTCTATTTTGACCTAGGTGACAATTTCTCTCTCTAGTGCATCACTCTCAAGAGAAAGAATTCTTTCTTCATCTCTTGTGTTCTTGGGTAGCAATAGCAACCAAAAGAATAACAAGATCATATCTTGTGGCTTCAAACCATTCCCATTTTCGAATACACAAATATAGAGCTAGCACTCTTGGTTTTAAGTCATCTTTGCGAGTGTGTGTGAGGATAGAGTGGTGTGGCGTAAAGGCTGCTCCTTTGGCTTTGGTGATCAAGATCTAAGGTATATAAGTCCATCTTATATGCTGGTTAGCTTCAAAATCAAGTTTTGAAGTGCATCCAAACTTGTAAGTTTTCAAAAACTCTAAAATTGCATGTTTTGATTCTTTGTTGTATATTGCGTGGCATGTATGATCTAAATTTTTAATTTTTCCACTGCGTGATCATCATGTATATGCCATGTGATATCCCATCAAATTGTTGTTTTGAACTTTTTATTTTAGTAATGTTATGTTGTTTAGTTTTAATTTCTTTTCTCTTATTTTCTTATTGTTGTTTTTATTTTTAAATTGTAGTTTATTTTGTTATTTTTTTTGCTTTAAGTTTATTTTATTTTTCATCTTTTGTTTTTATTTAATTTAGTTGTTATTTTTATTTTAGTTTCTATCTATTGTTGTTATTATTTACTTTTGCATTTTAGTTTAGTTTTCCTTTGTTTGTTGTTCTCATTGTGAATGAATTTGAACTTAGAGTTATAAGAGCTTATTTAGAATCTTTTTAATTGCAAGAGAGTAGTAGTTTGTTGAATGAATTTTTTTTCTTTGGTTAGTTTCAATTAGATTAATATTAGTGAGTTTCGTAATAATTGTACACTTAGGCCTATTTTTAAAAATAAAACTTTCAAAAAGCTAGTGTATAAAGCTGATTGAGTAAGAATCCTAGAGTGGTAAAACTTTCCTCATTACCCTTCAAAGCCAGAAAACAACTCAAAAGTGAGACTAGGAAATGACTTAGGCAAATTTTTATTTATTAAATATTGAAAAAGACTTTTAGCCTAACCTTTCACACAATATCCTTTGTAAGCTCCTTTTAAGCTTATTTGAGTATGCTAAATGTGTGCTAAGTTTATTTTTGTTGTTACACTTTTATCAATCCCTTTAAGCCTAAAAAGCCTTTATCTTACCTTTTTAAGAATTGGCCATTCTACGACTAGGTTGGATGTATTGTGTTCATGGGTTGTTCAAGTGAGTGTAGGGGTGGACTTCAAATTTTGCAAGTTTAAAAATGGGATACATTACCAAGTTTAATATTTTTTTGAAATTTTAGATTGTAGCTTATTCTTAGTGGAATTATTATGAGTCCCTGCTTATCATTTCAGTACTGATTGAATTAGCTTTTATTTTTTAAAAAAAAGTTTAAAGCTAGCAATTATGGTAACATCTAAGTGTGGGGTACATTTTTTGTAGAGGAGAAGAGTTCTAAGCTCTCAAGTCTTTAATTGAGCTAATATCTTTAAAGTAAGAAAGTTTAGAGAATTATTCTCTTTTGTATTAATTCCTTAGAAATGTTGTTCTACAATCTAGATATTTGAGTGTTGAGATGTATAAGGGTAGAGTTAGAGTCTTAAATTTGGAAAAGAATGGTGGAGTGAATTAGAGAATAGATGTTCTAAATTTGTTATCTTAATTCTTCTTTGTTTAGCCATACCTTAGCCATATTACAACCCATTTAAGACCTAAGGATCTTGTCTTTGATTAGGTTTGTTTGTAGAGATGACTTTTAGGTTTCGGTACTAAAGAAGAGGCCTATGACGTCTCTTAAGTTTCAAGTACAAAACTGCATGTGCAATCTTTTGCATATAAATTTTTTATCGATTGTTAGATTGCACTGGAATTTTGGTTTTAACTATGTTAAAATTATTTTGGCCAAGCACACACTCATAAGGAAACTAGCTAGTATGGTTTAGTATAAAACTTTTTGGTTTAGAATTTCATTCAGTGACTTATATTGAGTGTTGTTTAAATTTTTCTAAATTTATGTTTTCTCTCTCTTAAAGTTTGGATATGTATGTATGATGGCTATTTCTTAAATGTTATTTACAAAATTAATAGAGTTTGTTTTGGCGAGGCATTCTCCCTACGAAATAAGGCATTAAAAATCCTAGAAGTTACTGATATGCTTGGAATGGTATTACTAGGAAATAAATAAGAGATGTTGGTTGTCCTTATTAGATTTGAAGAGCATGAAAGGAAGTTATGGGAGAAGGACGGGAAATAATTTTCATTGTCCTATGAGCTATGATTTCAGGTAATTCTTCTAATTTTACCCATAATTTTTCTATCTTAGAATATCGGGAGATTAAATTATACGGTAAAGAAGAATTTGCTGGCTTTTTATGTTAGAAAGAAAAATATAGATATGGTATTACTGCAAGAAACTAAAATGCAAGGGATAATGCTTAATCATATTAGAAGATTATGGGGGAATAAAAACTTTGATTGGGTGTCTAGGGATATAGAAGGTAATAGTGGTGGGATTCTTATTACACGTGTATTGGATTTTTTTTAAAGTTTTTCTATGAAGTTTGGACAGGGATAGGTAGCAATAAAAGGGAACTTAGTGGCTTATAACATACAATGTATGATAATTACAATTTATGCTCCAATTGGTGAGTCAAAACAGGAAGAACTATGATGTTAGTTAGAAACCTTGATAAATGATTATTACCTTATTCTTCTGGGTGGGGACTTCAGTACTGCACTATATTTTAATGACAGATGAAAAGGGAATCTAGGGAACAAAGATAAAAAATTCCAAAAATTTATGCTCAAAGTAAGCTTGATTGATTTGCCTCTTTTAGGCAAAAATGTGCATGGGGAAATGCAATTAGCAGAAGTACAATAGATTGCTTTCTTATCAATAGAGAATGACATCTAAAATTTTGTAACTTATCTCAATCTACCCTTCCTAAAAGCATCTCTTATCATAACTCGATACTTTTTTATTGTTTTGACATCAGTTGGGGCCCAAAACCATTCAAATTTCTTGATGCGTAGTTATTAGATGCTGATTTCTTAAAGTATGTTCGACTATGGTGTAATAATCTGAGTAACTCTTGGGTTAAAAATGTTCACTTAAAGCTAAAGTTATGAAAGAAGTTCATTGGAGATTGAAACCTATAGAGTTTTGGCAATATGGACAAGATTATTAATAGTCTTGAGAAGGAAATTGACAACCTAGATAATGATTTGGAGAGTGAAGATTTGCATGGTGTAATTAGAATTTTCACACTGCTCAAAAGAAACTCCCTAATATAGGAATTATGGAGAAAATTAAAGGCAAAAGAGTCATTCTGGAGGCAAAAATTAAGAATTAAATAGATAAAAAGGGAAGATTAAAACATGAGATTCTTCCATTTATCAGAATTGGTAAAGGATAATAGAAATCACATTAATATATTAGAGAACTCGGAGGGTATCATCACCAATCCTGCTCAAATTAAGAAGTTAATTTTTGAATTTTATAGAATTATTTTTAGTAAAAGCTACTCTAGCATACCTTTCTTTCCAGCTAACTCTATCGGGAAACTTTTTATCTCTTCAGCTCTTTCTTTAGAGGTTTCTGTTACCACAAAAAAAATTAAAGCAATGGTCTGGAGTTATGATAACAATAAGGAATCGAGTCCTGATGGATTTAATTTTGCTTTTATAAAGGAGGCTTGGAATAAAATCAGCGATGATGTTGTATGCTTAGTGAAGAAATTTTTTATTGATGGTAAGCTTTCAGAGGGTGCTTGATCCATCTTCATAATGCTCATTCCCAAAATTGCTGGTGCTTCTTACCTTAAGGATTTTTATCTTATTAGTCTCATCAGTTGTTACACAAAATAGTCAAAAAGTTGTTGGCAAATAGATTAAATAAAGTGTTGGGTGAAGTTATTTCTGAAGAACAATGTGCATTTATAAAAGGCAGGCAAATCTTAAATAAAGTTCTTGTAGCAAATGAAGTTATTAACTCCTTAAAAACTTACAATTAGAAAGGTATTATGTTTAAAGCCGATATTTATAAAGCTTTTGATTCAGTCAACTGGCGTTACTTAGATAATGTGCTAGAGCTTATAAATTTTGGTGTGAAATGGAGGTTTTGGATTAAAAGTTGCATTAGTTCAGCTTCTATTTCTATCCTGGTGAATGGTTCTCCGACATCTGAATTTCACCTCTCTCGGGGGCTGTAGTAAGGTGATCCACTCTCACCTTTTCTTTTTATAATTATGATGGAAGATTTATCAATCTTGATTAAAAAAGTAGTTGATCTTCAGTTGTTCAAGGGCATCAATCCACTTCTCAATTTTTTGGAGTTGTCATTGACCCATATACAATATACAAATGACACTATAATCTTTCTAAAATCAAATTCTCCTAGTATTTTACAATTGAAAAGGGTATTACAATTTTTTAAAGTTATCTCGAGGCTGGTTATAAATCTTCACTAAAATTTCTTGTTAGGTGTCAATGTAGAACTAAAATGGCTACAGAAGTGTACAAAAATTGTGAAATGTAGGGTACAACAGCTCCTATGTACTTATTTGTGACTACCTTTAAGAGATAATTCGAGGAGGTTAGATACTTGAAAGCTAGTCATATAGAAATTTTAGTGTAAGCTCACAGGTTGGAGGGGTAAATATCTATCCATGGCAGGAAAGACTTACTTTGATAAAGGCTATAATGATCATCTAGCAAATTTATTACATGTCTATGTTTAAAATGCTAGCTGGTGTGATCAACTCATTTTGTTCCATCATGAGGAACTTCTTTTAGAGTGGGGCTGATGGTAAAAAACCATTTTGCAGAGTTAAATAGAGCCTTTTGAAGAGAGCTAGGAAGCTTAAAGAACTTTGTATAGGTTTAATTTCTCACAGAAATCAGAGCTTATTGTTTAGGTGGTATTGGACATTGGATCTGATGAATAAATCATTTTGGCAAGAGCTTGTGTTTAAGAAATACAAGATTAATAGATGCTTAATCTCGAAAACAATATCTGACCATCACTCATCAATTATTTGGAAAGATATTGATAAGGTCAGATCCTTTTCATTTTTGGTTAGCAACCTAGTAATAGACATTAGGGATAAAAGATCTTATCGCATTTGGCATGATCACTAGTTATTGGATAAGCCATTAAAAGTAAAATTCCCTCATTTTTTTCAGCATTTCTCTATTGCAAATCTCTGTAGTTACAAATTATGATAGATGGGTTTAGAAGTTAAAATGGAGAAGGGTCCTCGTGTAGTGGTAATTAGATTTGTTTGAAGAGTTTATGTTGGCTCACAACTCCTTTTCTCTTTCCTTGGGTCATACGGATAGGAAAATTTAGATTCATGATGTGAAAGGTAACTTCTCTATGAAGTTAGCATGTAATCACTTAGGGCAATCTTCCCTGGTCCCAGATAGTTTATCGGAGTTTCCTTTCATCCTTTGGCAAAAACTTATCCTGCCTAAAATGGAATTATTCATTTGGCTATGTCTTCTGACTAGGGTTAGTATTAAAGCCATCTTAGACGATAAGGGTATATTACCTCCTCAAGATGATCAATGCCCTTTTTGTAAGGAGCATTCAAAAAGCATCGACCATCTTTTGGTTACATGTATCTTTTCATCTTCCTTATGGTATAAATTTCTTAACTGGTGGGTTTTTTATTTTTATATACGCGATAACTTTAAATGCCTTGTTAGGTAGTGGCAATATTTCATAGGTAAGACCATTGGTAAAAAGGTGTGGAATATTATTTTGCAGGCTTATGTTTGGTCAATTTGGTTGGAATGAAATGAAATAGTTTTTTAAGGTCCAAAACTATTGGCGTCACCTCCTTATTTCATCTCTACTTGGCTCGTTCATCATTCTGGATTAAGACCCACAAAGATTACACTATGCTGCAAGGGTATAAATTGGTCTTGGCAGCAGATGATATCAAAAAGATGCAATCAAGTTACAATTTGAGGCCTAAATTGATTTGGGAACATCCAACTCAAGGGGCATTAAAGTGGAACACAAATGGTTCAAGCTTTGGGAATCCTGGTCTTATAGGAATTGTTGGCATATTGTGGAACTCATTAGGTGTGGTCTTCTTTCTTCTGCAATATCAGATTAAACATCTCACTTGTAGCTAAATTGATGGTCGTGCATAGAGCATTACAGGTATCTATTGATTTTCTCATTAAACATAATAAGATGGTATATTTCGAGTTGGACTCTTTGATGGCAGTATCCTAGTTGAATGACACTAATTTTGGTAGAACATTGAGGTTAGCCAGTGTATTTAATGACATTAGAAATTTTATTGGCAGATTCAGTAAGGTCTGCTTTATCCATAAGCGTAAAGAAAGCAATTTCTTTACTAATAATTTAGCAAAACAGGGTGCTTATTGTAGTGAAGATTTAGTTGTCTGGTTGAATTAGAAAGACATTTTTTTTGGGCTCCGGCATAGTGGACATGGTGGCTTGCTAAGAATGTTAACTCTCTTTTATCCTATTGATGTTCTGATGTGCTATTAATTTACTGGTTCTTTACAATATTATGGATTTACTGGTTCTTTGTAGTATTCTGGATCTGTTTGCTTTTCGCTAATTGATGTGAACAGATTGGATTATCTATTTCGTGGAAGGTATCTACTTTATAAAGACTAGTGGCATATGGGATGTAACAGAGTCTTATCTCCGGGGTTCATTCTCATCTTTAATCAACTTCCAACTTATACTCAATTACTACTGTTAGAATGTTCATTGCTAATGATGGATGATGAGTTTTGGTAATTTTGATTATGAATTGTACCCTATTTTTAGTGTTTTAAAATTTTTTGGGAGCATTGCAGCTATGGTGTACTGAGCTCTATTGCTGGCTTATCGAGCAGCAGATGGTTGGTTTTTATAGCCTATGCTCAGTCTCAAGATGACAATTATTTGGCTTTTAAGCTCTGCTGGGTTCTAATGTGTGGCTTTGGGGATTGTAATGGGCTCCTGTCTGATATTTTCTAGGTGGTTGATGTATCAATTATGGCTTTTTGCAGTGCTTATTAGTCTGCCTTTGATTTATTTTCTATTCCTCTTTGGGTGTTGCTATTTTGTGAGGGATTTCACACCTCTGTTGGAGGCTGGCAATATTGGTATATAAGTTAGCTCAGTTGAGTCAAGAGTCAATTGGTTGAACCACATTGATTCGGAATTTTTATTTTTTTAAATATAATTATTTATAAAAAAATAAAAACATGATAAGTCAAAATAAGTTATTTATTTTTTCTTCTGGTGTACAACTGTTGAGGTATCCATTCTTGCCTACTTTATATTTAATTGTTTGTTTCATATTAAGTTATTCTTTATCATCAATATCTTCAGTTAAAAGATGTCCCTGAAATTCATTTTGCTGCTCAATGCAATTCTTTCCCAATCCAATCTTGAAAAATAGAAACAGTTGAATTAACTGTAACTTTTAGTACATTCAACACCTCCAACTTACAAAATCATCTTTCATT
Organism: Excoecaria agallocha; assembly: GCA_037975025.1. Taxonomy (NCBI): domain Eukaryota; kingdom Viridiplantae; phylum Streptophyta; class Magnoliopsida; order Malpighiales; family Euphorbiaceae; genus Excoecaria; species Excoecaria agallocha. The sequence goes on along the minus strand of CM075811.1, from coordinate 23,668,132 downwards.
TTCTCCTTATATAATAAAAAGTATGCAGCTCAGCTTCTAATTTACTCCATTACTCCTGCACTTATTTTTTTAAACTTATAAATCTTCGTCATCTGATAATGATGACTACTTAATTTCTTTAAGTTTAATTGATATAAGTATAAAATATTAGAAATAAAATATAAAAACATTTAAATATCAGCATACATGTGTATAGTTTAAAATCATCGAAGTACATATGTATATTAGGGCAAAAAAGAGTTATTAATAATTAGTCAACTGATTGAAACCTAACAGTTTTTGTTATTTTTTATTCTTAAGGAAAGAAAAACAAAACAAAAAACTTAGGTTAGATTGATAATGAAAATGACAAATAATTAAAGCCTGTTATTAGCTTTGATTTAATTGTTGTGACCTAACACGTGATCATGATGTAATAAATTAAAGAAAAAAAAAAAAGAACAGCCAAGGAATAAGGATTGCTCTAGCTTAGGTCGCGTTTGTTCGTTGAGTGCATCATTCTCAAATAAATAAACAGCAGTGATTAGCAAAATAATGGTTTTTAAAATACAAAATTTTTTGGTTGAACCGGAATTCGGTCCGAGTCATCGAGTTTTGGTTCAATCCGATTTTTTCCGAGTCAATTCAAATTTTTATATTTTTCGATTTTTATGTTGAATCGACTGGGATTATTTATCGAGTCACGGTTCAACCGGTCCGACCGTCCGAGTCAACCAAGTTTAATAACCATGATTTTTTCCATTGCAAATTTTTTCTTAATTTAAAGGAAAAAAAAAAAGAAAAAAAAATAGTTCTTCAATTCATAAAGAATATAACTTGAGTTTTCTACGGAGGTATTTATACCATAAAACTATTTTCATAAAATTCGTAATATAATTCGTAATTTATTGATGTGATTGTATGTTTTATTATGTATTATAATTTTAAATATTTTTTATTTCTATTTGAAATTCACTTGGATAACGTGAATTCAACCTGTGCAATGTAAATATTCAACTAATTTAGCTGCTCATAAACCAGCTAAGCAGCCATATTTTGTTTAACACCTGAAGTTAAAATTTTACATGAAAAAGAAATATATAAATAATAGGCGTGAAGACAGAAACAAATATCTTATTCATCAATTTCTCACTCAGGAAAATTGTTTCTCATACATATCTAATTTATAGAGAATTTAGAAAATTAGATAATGATAGGTAATGAAAAGCTTTATTTGAATCATATTTGATATGTTTGATGGAAAAATAATAAAAAAAAAGGTAAAAAAACTGAAAAATCAATTTTGCGGGCAAAGCGCCTAGCAATGTCCCTTGGTGCAATGTGCATGGCCACCTTTTGCCTTGTTGGGAGTGTTACCTCTCTCTCCAATTGCTTTTCGTGGGTGTCCGCCGCAACCCCATCCCCAACACCCACCTCCACCGCCACCACCTCCTCCTCCCCATCCCCACCCTCTACCTCCACCACCACCACCTCCTCCTCCTCCTGCACCACTTCCACTACCCCCTCCTCCTCCTCCACCACCACTACCATCACTGCCACTTCCTCCACCTCCACCTCCACCTCCTGCACCACCACCACCACCATTTCCTCCACCCCATCCATGGCCTTTGCCATTTCCTCCGCCACCACCTCCCCTTCCACCACTACTGCCGCCGCCACCACCTCCTCCACCACCACCACCACCACTGCCACCTCCTCCACCACCGCCACCACCGCCATTCCCTTTTCCTCCTTTTCTTTTGTGTCCTTTACCTTTACCTTTTCCTCTCCCATTGCCACCGCCACTATCTCCTCCTCCTCCTCCTCCTCCACCTGCTCCTGCACCACCACCACCACCTCCTTTTCCACGATTCATATTATCAGTATATGAATTAGTATTGCTTTCAAGTAAAAATTCCATAGTAGCGTTTGTTCCGCTGCTTCCATGTGAAACAACACCTTTTCTTTCTTGAAAGCCATGCAGCCCAATTACCAACAAATTGCAAATAATCGCCGCAGAAATAAGAAACAACAAAACTCCAAATTCTCTACCAAGAATCTTCATTTCTGCAAACCGTCAACTTGGAAAACAAGAACTCAGCCTCAGCTATTCTTATACTCTTCTTCTGCTTACAATCTCAAAATTACAGTCCCCACAAATTTTAAGATGCACCAAACTTCGACCATTTCGTAAAAGCTGCAAAAAGAGAGCATCCTAATAAAGATATCATTTATCATCACCAGCAATATAGTAATTTGCCTTGCAATTCAATTTGTCCCCACCTTCCATTTTCATATTATTTTCCGGTGATTGATTAATATGGACCAGTAATTAGCATTCTCATAGTTTATTTCTTATATTGAGCTTCAGAAATCGCAATCCTCTTTTTACTTTGGGGATTGTGGGTGGGTTTTCTGGACTTAAGATTGAGTTTATATTGAAATTTGTTATTTTTCTTTTTTAGATTTTCAGAAATGTAGTAGTTTTAAAATATAATTGGTATTATATATATATATATATATATTTCCTCTTGGAAGATACAGATAAAAAATGCTGTAATTTGATTGAGATTTCCAGTTCTGGATGTTATGTATTGGAATTTTATATATCATGCCCTTAATGATTAGAACCACTTCTAAAGGGGACGTGACAACAATCGTTTAGCAAATATATATATATATTTATATATATATATATGCATTTCATATTTGTGAGACCACTTACATTTGTAGTTCGACCATCAGTGTCAAACTTAGATTTCTAATTATTTGGAATTTTCATTAAAAAGTATGAAACAAATTAATAGATTATAATTTATTGCCAGAACGATTAATATATATATATGTGTGTGTGCGCGTGCGTGTGCGCATGCGCATGCGCATGCGCACGCGGTCTCATTAATTAGAACTTGAACTCAAAACCTCACAACTACGAGGACATACCGCTGCTGCTAAACTACAGCTTATTAGTATGAGAAATATATAGATTGACTACCCCGTACTGAAACCACTTATGATAAGGTTGGCATATACAATTTCTACATTGTCTAGTTAATCCCTTAAATATTTATAGAAGGGGTGCAATTAGGCTTTGTATTTAGAAAGACTACTGTTCAGTTTTTAGATTAAGATATGTCGTGCCTTTAATTGAAAGAAAATAGAAATAGATTAAGATATCTTTTATTTAGCATTTTTTCTTATCCTTGTTAAGTTTCATGGCTATTTAGCATTTCTTTTCGTAGTGAAGCCTCTATGAGTCTACGATAATCTATGTAATGCTACTTAAAGCATTTATTAATGGAAAATGTATTATCAAGATCCTTTTAACATTTTTGAAAATTTTCTATTAAATTTTCTATTTTTATTTTAGAATATTGAACTCTTAAATTTTTATGTTTTTACATATTAAGCTCTCAATAAATGAAAAATATGAAATTAAATAGTATGTTCTTTTGGCAGGCAATCTGAACCTCAATTTGATGTGCCATTATATATATATATATATATATATATATATATATATATATATATATATATATATATATATATACATACGTGTTTAGTGATACTTTTTCCTTTATTTATTAGGAGATAAAAAGTGAGATTGTGTGTGTGTATATATATATATATATATATGAGTTGGAGACTTTGAAAATGCGGGGGGAAGTATATCATAGCATTGGCATGCATTTATCTATAAATGAACCACTGAGAAACGCTCTGCACGCAAACGGTACCCTACGCATAATATGCCCACGTGGGTAGTTATATATAAGAGAGAGGGAAAGAGAGGGGAAGGTGATGCCTTTAGCTTGAAGATTGTGAAATATATACTTGGAAACGGAAATTAATTAAGTAGAGGCCATGTGAATAAAAGATGAAGAAAAGCATTGAAGGCAAGTTGGTAAACTTGAGGGGATACGGTGGTGCTAAGTGCTAAGAACAAAGTGCATTCTAGAGAATGTCCCAAGTGATAAATTCCATGTGATTTGTATTCACATGCTTTGCTTAATTTAATGACTTTGGCTTTCCTTTTATTAATGTGGCAGGAGACCTAGCTAATTGAAATAAGGTCAGACCTTGGCTTGGTTTGCCAAATAATCTATTTATTCGTTGATGACAAAAGAAAATAGTATGTCATGTTTATTATATATAAATCTAGATTTTAATTAGGATTAAGATACATATCTATTTCTTTTATATGCGAACAATAATGATGTGTGCGATTATTGTTACATGTTCTATCAGAAATTAGTGTAAGATTAAGAATGCTTTGGTTATCATGATTAAGAGAATCTTTATGCACGCTTGAACAAATCCAGAAAGTAAAAGGAAAATCAGCTAGTGCAAAACTTCAAAGAAAAATGAAGAACAGAGCTTTTTATTACTCTGTTACTTGTACACTACGTCAAAGAAAAACAAATAGCTAACTATATTTATACAAGAAGAAACACTAACTAACTATGGTTAATGACCTAGAGTTAATTAACTTAACAATAACCGCTATTTAACCTAACTACAAGAAAACGACACAGTATTACTAACTAAAGAAACAACAAGCTGTTATAACAGAAACAGCAAGCTAAATTACACTAAAACAGCAAGCTATTTTAGTGTAAAAAGACAACAATCTAAATTACACTAAAACAACAAGCTGTTTTAGTGTAAAAAGACAACAAGCTAAAATTACACTAAAACAGCAAGCTATTTTAGTGTAAATAAAAAATCGAAGCTACACACACTAAAACAGTAAGCTGTTTTAGTGTATGTAGTAAAATAGTAAAACAATGAACCACTTGAATATTTCTATACTGCCCCCTCAAGATGGAGCTTGGTGAAAATCCACTAAGCCCAACTTGAACTTGAGCTTGTTGAGCAAAGGACCATTCAACGCTTTCGTGAATAAATCTGCCACTTGTAAAGAAGAAGACAGATGCATTGCATCAATGAAACCAGCCTTTAACTGATTCCTCACAATGTGACAATCAATATATATATGCTTCGTACACTCATGAAAAACAGGGTTAGCTGCAATATGCAAAGCAACTTGGTTATCACACTTCAAAGAAATAGGAAGCTACAAAGGAATTCCTAGGTCATGAAGAACATAAGAGATCCATTGAAGTTCACACACGACAGTAGCCATACTCCTATATTCAACTTCTGCAGATGACCTAGAAACTATTACTTGTTTTTTTGACTTTCAAGAAACCAAAGAACCACCCAAGTAAACACAGAAACCAATAACTAATTCTCTACTATCAACACAGGCAACCCAATTAGTATCTGCATAAGCTTGTATTATGAAATCATTTCCTGCAGGGAAGAAAAGATCCAAAGAAGGACAACTCTTCAAATATCTGAGAATATGCACAACACAATTCCAATGAACATCTGTAGCCTGATTCACAAACTGACTCAAAAGATGAGTAGCAAATGTAAGATCAGGCCTAGTAAATCCCAAATAGAGCAATTGACCAATTATCCTCCGATATTGCTGTTGTTTCTCCTTTGACAATGCAGTTCCACTAGAACAAGAAAGCTTTAACCCCTTAGGAAGAGGAGTAGCAACAGGTTTACAACCTAACAAACCGACTGAGAGAAGTAAATCAAGAGCATACTTTCTTTGGTTCACATAAATTCCAGAAGCAGATCTTGCTAGTTCCAAACCAAGAAAATACTTAGCATGGCCAATGTCCTTGATAGTAAACTTATCATCAAGAAACTGTTTAACCGCAGTAAACATCTCCTCTGAATCTCCAGTTAACAACATATCATCGACATAAACCAAAACAGTCATGAACACAGAATCTTTGCAGTACATAAACAAACAATGATCATGAGCAGACTGTTGAAAACCAAACTTCTGCAATTGAGATGTCAATTCCAAATTCCACTGGCGAGAAGCTTGTTTTAATCCATACAACGACCTTTTTAGCTTACAAACCTCTCCAACCTTAGCTTTCGTGTAACCACTAGGGGGCAGCATGTAGACTTCTTCATCAATAAAACCATGCAAGAAAGCATTATTTATATCAAGCTGATAAAGACTCCAATTTCGTGCTGCTGCCAGGGCGATGAATATTCTCACTATGACCACCTTCGCTATTAGTGAGAAACTATCTGTAAAATCCACCCCTGGTACTTGGTTATAACCCTTAGCAACTAGCCTAGCCTTATACTTATCCACCGAGCCATCAGCCTTTAACTTTGTCTTGTAAACCCATTTCGAACCAATGGCTTTTTTTTAGGTGGCAGAGACGTTAATTCCCAAGTCCCGTTCCTCTCCAAGGCATTTAACTCTTCTTGCATTGCAAGCTCCCACGCACGAACCCCTTTCGCATTTAGCTCTTCTTGCATTGACATCTATTTACCTTTGGTAAGAAATAAAGATAATCTTCAGAAAACATAGGTGATGAGTAAAAAGGAAATGTCGGTGGAGTGTATTGCTTGTCATCAACCCGCAAACGCTGTACTACACCTGAAGAATGACACACATTGTTAGCAATAAAATCAGCCATCCAAGCTAGAGCATGTCTGTCTCTATTACTTCTTCTCAATTGAATACTAGCATGAACATTATCTTCTCCATATGTACCAACTGCAACATGGTCAGGAGTTGCCTGCGAATCAACTGAAGGAACTGAAACTGCTGTGTCACAAGTAGAATAATAAGAAGGTCCTTCATGGACTAATACTGCAGGTGCATCCAGAAAGACTGAAGGAGTTGAAATTACTGTTAGAGCATGACAAGAAGTATCAGTGGAAACAAAAACAAATGGTAATGAACCCGTTGTTGTAACTTCAAATTTGTTGGACAACCGATAAGGAAAGATTTCTTCCTTAAACACCACATCTCTAGAGATGATATAGCAATTTTCTTCAATATTATACAACTTATACCCCTTTTATCCTATTGAAAACCACAAGAACACACACTTATTAGCTCTTGGTGAAAATTTATCCTTGTGTGGTTGTACAACAGTTGAGAAGCATAGACATCCAAAAACTTTCAAAGCATCATAGGAAGATATTTTACCAAACAACAGTTCATATGGAGCCTTCCATGATAAACCAGCAGTAGGCCACCTATTTATTAAGTAAGTGGCATGTACAACACGATCTCCCCAAAAACGTTTAGGCAAATCAGCTTGAATAAGCAAAGATCGAGCAACTTGTAGTTTCCTTTCCACAGTGCCATTTTGATGTGGTGTATAGACACAACTTTTTTTATGTATAATGCCATTCTCCTTCAATAATTCATGAAAACTGAAACTAACAAATTAAGTTCTGTTGTCTGACCGAACTATTTTAATATTGGTAGCAAATTGGATTTTAACCAGGTAGCAAAAGACTGAAATATCTTGTACATTTGAGTTTTATATTTCATCAAATAGGTCCATGTGCACTTACTGAATTCATCCACAATAGTCAAGAAATACTGAGCTCCCGATATGGAAGGTTGCTTGTATGGACCCCAAATATCAACATGCACAAGTTCAAACATGGATTTAACAATAGTTTGACTAACTGGAAAAGATGGTCGTGTTTGTTTAGCTAATGGACAAACTTCACAACAGTTTTCTTCAAATCCTCCTCTATAACAGTTCATATATTTCATCACAGTCAAAAAGGGATGTCCTAGCCTTTTATGCCATACAAGTGAGGAAATCACCCCATTATTTTTATTACAATTGTCATCTATTGCTGCATTATTTAGAAAAAGTCTCAGCATTAACACCACCGGCACTTCCTTGAAAAGCATCTTCATTTTAACAAGTACAAGTTGCTCACAACCTTTCCAACTGCTACAACTCTTTTAGTCTTCAGGTCCTGTAAGACACAATGCTCTGGATAAAAACCGAACATTATTGAAGCAGACTTTGAGAGTTTATTCACCAACAGCAAATTGTGAGTGAAAGCATGAATATACAAGACATTTCTCAGCACTAATGCAGAGCCAAATTGGACACTTCCTTTAAACTTTACTTTCGTAATTTCACCATTTGGTAGATGAACCAATGTAGGCTTAACAACCTCAACTATGTCAAGAAAAAATTCCTTCTTACTACATATATGAGTGGAAGCTCCAGTATCCACAATCTATTTCCCAAACACATCATTATCAACAGGCATAAGGTTCTTTCTCGTGTGAAAAGAATAGAGAATAGAATTACCTGCATATTCTGCCTTTGTAAAGTTCATAAACTCTGCATCTACCAATTGCTTTCCTTTCAGTAACTTTGCTAGTTCCTGCTGGATTATAGCAGTCAATTCTGAACTGCTATCCTTAAGGTTCTGTGGTTCTTCTGCATCATCGAAAGGAGACTCTGCCATGTTGATCTATTTATTCTTGTAGCCTCCTTTTGTATTAGCTTTTTTTTGTTTTAACTCCTTCCACCAGTCAGGATAACCGTAAAGCTTGAAACAAGTGTCCTTGTCATGACCTTCAGCCTTGCAATGCTCACAATATTTATCTTCTTTTTTCTTTCCATCTTTTTTCTTCAAGTTATTCTTTGCTCCAGTTTAACTTCGTATCATCATCGCAGAAGCATATAATACTTCAAAATGTTGCATTTGAATCTGTCTTTGCCTCTCAACCCTAGAGATTATGGAGTAAACCTTGTCTACACTAGGTAACGGTTCAGAGGCTAAAATTTGACTACGAATATTATCGTAGGAATGATTTAATCCCATTAACAATTGCAAAACCTTATGCTTCAAATCAATACATTCTAGTTTCTTGCTCATCTCACATTTGCATCCATTTCAGGAACAGATAGGCAGAGGCTCAAGCTGATTCATCTCATCCCAACATTTAGCAAGTTTATTGTAATAAACTGCTAACGAACTATTGCCTTGCTTTGTAAAACTCAGTTCATGTCTAATATGATACAACTGAGGACTATTATTCTTATCTCTAAATCTCTCCTCTAATCTGTCCGAAAGAACTTTAGAGTTAGGACTATAAATGAAGGAATCAACTAACTCCTTGGTCATACAGTTCAAAATCCATTGCTTAATCATGCAATCTACCTTCCTCCATCTTTTATATTCATTACTATTTTCTAGAACGATAATCAACCATCAATGAATCCTAGCTTATCTTTAGCTTCCAAGGAATTCATCACTAACATACTCCAACTCATGAAGTTGTTACTAGTCAGTAGATTTGCTACAAGAGTCATACCAGGATGATCTGAACTATGCAATATCAAAGGATCTTCATCACATTCTGGAAAATAACCTTTCGATCGATTACTTTTAGTATTTCCACCATTCAAAGTAGAATCTACCATTGCTGGTTCATCAAGATTGGCCATGTTGTCGACACCTTAGATCTGGATCTTATTGCTCTGATACCATGAACAAATCCAGAAAGTAAAAGGAAAATCAACTAGTGCAAAACTTCAAAGAAGAATGAAGAACAGAGCTTCTTATTACTTTGTTACTTGTACACTGCGTCAAAGAAAAACAAACAGCTAACTATATTTATACAAGAAGAAACACTAACTAACCATAGTTAATGACCTAGAGTTAATTAACTTAACAATAACCGCTATTTAACCTAACTACAAGAAGACAAAACAGTATTACTAACTAAAGAAACAACAAGCTGTTATAACAGAAACAGCAAGCTAAATTACACTAAAACAGCAAGCTGTTTTAGTGTAAAAAGACAACAAGCTAAATTACACTAAAACAACTTGAAAGACAACAAGCTAAAATTACACTAAAACAGTAAAAAACCGAAGCTACACACACTAAAACAGTAAGTTGTTTTAATGTATGTAGTAAAATAGTAAAACAACGAACCACTTGAATATTTCTAGAACTCTTATACCAGAGTTGCCAAATTTTTCTATGCATGAGATGTTGTGAAATTTATTCTTAATTCATGATAATGTTAATTACATGTCACTTAAGGCTTGAATACGAGTTTAGATAAATATCATCCCTAAGAGATGACCATTAACTTTATAAAATCAAATGTTTCATATATGGGAATGGGACGGCTTCACGCTCCAGAGAGCGACTTAGATGTCTTCACTTGGAGAGTAAGATTGGGATATGAAACCCTTTTAGAGATTCGAGGGGACTCTCTTACTATTTTTAACTTCAATTAATCTATCAAAAGTGATTTTTTTTTTGGTTTTAACAATTATTATCTCTCTTATGCATTTGAGGAATATGTATTTGTTGATCCAATTTTATCACGTCACATCATTAGTTGTTTTTTGCCGTTTGTCCCCCTGCATCTACAAAAAATTGGCTTTATTCATTTTAGTGGACATGGTCCTTTCTTATTAGGTAATTGGGGCAGCGATTTATGGAAAGACATTTGTACTTTACCCTAATCTAGTTTTGTTATTTAAGAAAATGGAATATTGGTCCCATTTTATTGACTTGCAAATTTGGAAAAACAAAAAGTTATTTAGTAAACACTTTTAATCATTGTTAATTCATGAAAGCCTTATCTTAAAAACTAAAACTTATTTCTTAAACACCTTTAGAGTTTTGCCTTATATTTTATGGTGGTAACTTTTTACCCAAAAATAATAAAAATTGTTTCTATAAAGTAATCATTTTATTTGAATACAAAACCTTGTAATAAAATTTATTATTTGGGTTAAGGTGTATTTTTATTATGAACTATTAAAAACTTGGTGATTCTATTCTCAAACTTTTTTTTATTCAAAATTTCCCTTAAAGTTAGTTTAATAGTGTGATTTAACTTTACATTGGACACAAAATATGTGGCAAACGGCACTAATGGTGCCAATAAAATCGTGACACATCGAGGCACATGTGGTAGCCACTTTAATGCCAAAAAAATGAAAAAAATAATAAAAAATACTCTTTACTCTCTCCTCTTCTCTCTCTATTATTCTCCTTTTTCTCTAGTAAGTCCGAGCTGAATCTAGGACTGAATTTTTCATGTCCATGAAATTCGATCTCCCTTTGGGGGTGAAAGATTTGATTTTTGCAAAGAAATTAAACAGACAAAATGCAGAATAGAATTGAAGAAAACTGACTGTTTGGTGGTTTGGTTTTGATGTTAGATTTACAGCTAGAGAATTAATAAATAGATAAAGAGATAGTTAAATTTAGATCATTGTTATATTATATTGACTGCCCAAATATACTTAATTACATGTTACATAAAAAATAAAAACTAAATAAAGTAACTTGAAGGCCCATTGCACCATTCGGCCTAAACTTGCCTTCATAGTTCAATTTAGCTTATTTATCTTCTTGAACTTGCATCTTCTCCACATAAGGTCTCATGAATGCTTGTAGCACTTCTTTAAGCTTCTTTGACCTTGCTTTTGTGATTGGTCTTTGAGGAAGTACTAGTTTATCTCCTTTATTGCTATTTTACTTGGTTATGCTCATATCAAAAAAGAAAGCAAGCAACTCATAAATCTCTTCTATAGAATTCGGCTAAGCTAAGAGGAAGATAGCCTTCAATGTTTTTAATGAATTAAATTTGAAGTTTTCATCAAAAAAATAACCTATTTATACCTAGCTAAACCTAAGTAACAATTAACTTAAAGAAAAGCCATAATAAGGCCTTTAACTACGGTAGGCCGAACTCCCAATGGGCTTATCTAACAAATAAGCCCATTTTAAAAGGAATAAACGTAACTTAAAACAAAACCTAATAATTAAAGAGTGTTGGCCGAATTTCAAGCCCAAAAGAAAAGACTAACTAATAACCCAACTAGCTAAACAAACCCTTTTAAAAGAAGCCCACATGCCTAATCCATCTTTACAACTTAAATAAGTCATGTGACTTTTTAATGAAGCACATGACTTGTACAATTAAAGTCCAAGTTGTATAAACCCAAGGATGAATTAAGTTGGCCCAATTCTATTACATGCTTCCAAAAGGCTAAGTATTTTACGCATGGCTTCAAGTTCTCATTGACAATTCTCAAAGGCATCTTCATATAGCTCTTGTGTAACAAAGCATTGAACATAAGATGACATAGCCATCTTCAACTTCTGAGCATGCACTCTTGTGATTGGACCACTTGGCATATTACATGGATCTTTGGTGGTTGATTGCTTTGATGATGGATCAACATCAATTGATTTGTTATTCCCAACACAGACGTTTGATTTTCTCTCATAGCTCTTATAGTGATTGAAGGGATATCACATGGCATATACATAATGATCATGCAGTGAAAAAATTAAAAATTTAGATCATACATGCCACACAATATACAATATAGAATCAAAACATGCAATTTTAGGGTTTTTAAAAACTTACAACCTTGGATGCACTTCAAAACTTGATTTTGAAGATGACCAGTATATAAGATGGACTTATATACCTTAGATCTTGACCACCAATGCCAAAAGAGCAACCTTTATGCCACACCACTCTATGCTCACACACACACTTGTAAAGAAGGCTTAAAACCGTGAGTGCTAGCTCTATGTTTGTGTATTTGGCAATGGAAATAATTTGAAGCCACAAGATCTGATCTTGTTCTTCTTTTAGGTTACTATTGCTGCCCAAGAACACAAGAGATGAAGAAAGAGTTCTTTCTCTTGAGAGTGGCGGCACAAAGAGAGGAAATTGTCACCATGGTCAAAATAGAATTAATCAATTTATATCATTAATTTAGGAAATATAGGTAATGCCGAAATCCCTTAGAATTAGGAATATTTTCAGCCTCTATCACTTCCTAATTAAGTGATTTAAATTAATTCAAATTCCTTTAGTTCTAAATTCAAATTAATTTAAAATGGCATAAGACATTTAATCAAAACAAACTTACTTCTTTAGGGTAAGTGGTTGCTGAATTCAACTAGGATTCATAGCTTGAATTTTGGCCACATTAATTCCCTCTCAATTATTATATTTTGATTAAATACAATTTAGGATTTAATACTCAATTAACTTAATTAAACCAAGATAATTAATTAATTAAAATTAAATCTACTAAGGCCAAAATTCCCTCTCTCATGGACCAAGGTCAATTTAGCAATTTTAATACCCATTACATATATTAATTTGACTTTAAATAAAAGTCCAAATTAATACCCAATACTTTATTTAAATATTTTAAGCCCAATCTTTTGTATGCCATCCTATAGGTCCATTTAATATTGGCAATAAATTAATAAATAATCTAAAGACTACATATATTCTCTAGCAAGATATTATAGCATTTCAAATTAAATGAAAATGAAAATGGCATTTAGTGACCTAATGCAATTTTTGCATGGTCCCTTACCCTTAAATATCAGAATTAATATAAGGCATGGAACGAGTCATCCTTATATATATATTAATTCCTTTCTTGATATTCTAGTGACACTGAACTCTCAGATAAATAATGATTACTCATTATTTCATCTCGGTATGGCCATACACTTCTCAGTTCACTAATCAAGTGGCCGATGATATTTTCTCTCTTATCGAGAGGGGTAATCCCTTTACTTCCCTTATGCTCTCTAACATGAATCAGTGTATGCCCAACATACCCATACTTGTCACCCTGTTATGTGTACGTTAGGTGTATGTCAAAGTACACAGTAATTCATAAAGAGTTTCATAAAGATTTCAGGTCTAAGAAGTTCGATGCAAAACTTGTAAATGAGAAACACTTACGACTTGTACCATATAGTGTTCTCATGAATGGATGGAATCCGTATACCATGTTCTAAACATGTATCTATGATCTCTGATTGACACTCTAGTCCTTATGATTTGTAAGATAGAACTCAACTTATCAGAGAGATCATACTAGTCTTAATTCATTTCTTATTCCCATAACAATGACTAATTAGGGGTATTTAGAATGAAGTCTCAATTATTTCAAGATCTTACAACCATGTGCCTCACACATGATAACTTAAACTGAAATAACATTCTTGGATAGTTCTATCATTTGATATACACAGGAATACAATAGATAAAACAAATGCCTCATTTATTAACTTAAATGTTTTATAACAATGTATTGGGGCTAGGGCTTACACTAACAAGCTCCCACTAGCACTAGTCCCAATTGGTCATAGCCCTAAGATCGAACGCTCTCAAATGAGCTTCGTGCAGATTTGGACGCAACTGTTTTGTTAAAGGATCTGCTACATTGTTTACACTTGCTACCTTGCTAATCTTGACATCCCCACGATCAATGATTTTTCTGATCAGGTGGTACCTCCTGAGTATGTGTTTGGATTTATGGTGTGACCGGGGCTCCTTTGCCTGTGTGATGGCCCCGTTGTTGTCACAGAAAATTTCTAATTGATATAGGATACTTGGGACCACTTCTAATCTAGAAATGAAATTTTTAATCCAAACAGCCTCTTTTGCAGCCTCACTTGCTGCAATATACTCAGATTCTATAATTGAGTCGGTAACGATCTCTTGCTTCGAGCTTCTCCAGCTGACAGTACCACCGTTTAAAACAAAAACAAAACCAGATTATGATCTTGAGTCCTGAGTGCTGGTCTAAAAAGCAGCGTCAGCATAACTTTGTATGATGAGCTCTTCTTGACCACCATACACCAAGAAGTGATCCTTAGTCCTTCGCATGTACTTTAGAATCCCCTTTACAGCAGACCAGTGCTTCTCACCAGGGTCTTGCTGAAACCTACTAGTTATACTCAGTGTATGAGTAACATCTAACCTAGCACATAACATAGGATACATGATAGATCCAATAGCAGATGCATATGGGAATCTACTCATGTTATCCCTCTCCTCTTTAGTTTTAGGACATTGTTCTTTAGTCAAAGGAACTCCCAAAGCCAAAGGTATGTACCCTTTCTTTGAGTCTCCTATATTAAAATGCTTTAGTACTTTGTCTATGTTCTTTTCTTGACTTAGTCTCAAAAGCCGATTCGACCTATCTCTATAGATCCGAATACCAAGTATTGTCTCGGCTTCACCTTAGTCTTTCATTAAGAAACACTTCCTCAACCATTGCTTAACCTTTTGCAATGCTGGAATGTCATTCCCAATGAGAAGGATGTTGTCCACATATAGGACCAAAAATACTATTATGCTCCCACTAACCTTCTTGTACACACAAGACTCATCTTCGTTTTTTATAAAGTCAAATTCTTTTACTGCTTTATCAAAACGGAGATTCCAACTCCGGGATGTTTGCTTTAATCTATAAATGGATTTTTGAAGCTTGCAAACCTTATTAGGATGTTTGGGATTGACAAAACCCTTAGACTGTTGATAATGGTGATTTATATGATGTTTTTAATATGTTTTTAGGTGTTTAATTAGGTTAATTTTGTGTCAATTAGGTTAGATTTGAGTTTAATTGGTTAATTTTATGATTTTGGAGTTAATTGTAAATTTTGGTGTTTTTCAGGGTTAATTTAATGAAAAAGGGCTTAATTGCAAAAAGACAAAAGATTAGGGGCCAAAACTATATAAATAAGAAATTAATGCGAGAAACTAAGCGTGGAGTCCAAAAGGTACTAACGTGACCACGTGAAATAGATGAAGAGAAACACCCGTGGCCACATGAAGATACTACCAAGGAAACCCATGGCCACGTGAAATGATGCAGAAATCTATGCATGGCCACGTGAATAAACTTGAAAAGAAGAGGTGTGGCCACGTGCAAGAAAAGGAAGAATTACACATGACCACGTGTGGCTTTTTGTTATTAAACCCGTGCCCACATGTGGATTAACACTGGATTGGGCGTGGCCATGTGCTGAGTCTCCCATTCGACGAAGGATTTTTCGATTTTTCCAATTCAAGGAGGATTTGCTTCCTGTTTTATTTCTGGAGTTTGAGAAGGATTCTACCACTAATTTGGCCTATAAATAGACAACTCTAAACACCAAAAAAGGAAATCAATTAGTAGGAATCAATTAGAAGAATTCTTTAGTTTTAGTTTTACGTTGTTTTTCTAGTTTTTCTATTTTTATTTTTCCTTTTGATTTTGTTTAAGTTTTTCAACTTTGTTTTAGTTTTTAAATATGTTTAGTAAATAGTTTTTCTTCTTTTGCTAATGGATTCTTGAAAACTTATATTTTCATTGTTATGACTTTATTTTGAGCTTAATTTTAATATCGGTTGATTATTTCTTGATTTTAAGCATATTCTTATCTTTGATTGTGTTGAGATTGATTATTGGTTTATTGAATAAATAACTAAATATTGGTTTTGACATAGTTAATGATTTGCATGTTCTTAGATTGGTTCTTTAATGTTTATGCATGATTATTATCCGAAATATGAGATAATTATGTGTGAATTTTATTGATTAATACTAAGAGAGGAAGAACTAAGAATAAATTGGAGTTGAATTACTTGAGAAAGGCTTCAATGAATATTTAGGAAGTTAAAACTAGATTTTCATGCTAAGTATTAGATTTTTCTATGAGTTTAATACTAAGAATGATATACTTGAATAAAGATATCTTGCTTTATTACTAGTTTTTCCATAATCACTGGTGTTTCTATTGAATTTAAGTCATCACAATGAAAGTTAAGGTGGATAGTTCCTTTAGCAAGAAAATTCCAGTTATTGTTTTGTTTTTAATTCATGTTAGTTTAATTTTAGTTTTTGTTTTGTTTAATTGTTTATTTAGGTTAATTTTTGCTTTTAAATCAAAAATATTTGGGAAACAATCTCGGATTAATTTAATTCATACATAGATATTCTTCTTAGCAATCCATGTTCCCTTGGGTACGTATTTTGGGGTCTTAATTTATATTTCTCTGTATTACTAGCTGCTCTAGTACACTTGCTAGACACTAGTCAGCTGTGTCATATACACATCCTCAAGTAGATTTCCATTGAGGAAAGCAGTTTTGACATCCATTTGCCATATCTCATAGTTATGATATACAGCTATGGCAAGCAAGATCCTAATGGACTTGAGCATGACTACAGGTGAAAAGGTCTCATCATAGTCTACACCATAAGTTTGTCAAAAACCTTTTGCTACTAGTTTACCTTTGTAGGTCTTGTCAGCTTTGAGTTTAAATAGCCACTTGCATTCAATTACCTTAGCACCTTTCGATGGATGAACTAAGGTCCAAACCTGGTTATCATATATTGATTGCATCTCGGATTTCATGGCTCCAAGCCAATTTTTTGAGTCAGGGCTCTCAATAGCTTTTTGGTAGGTAGTTGGATCCTCATGATCCACTAACTCAATAGTGTCACTATCAATGATTAGAAATCCATATCTCTCAATCTCCCTACATACCCTACCAAACCTTCTAGGTTCTTGTGCAATGGGTTCTTATTCCATAATAGGTTGTGAACTTGATCCCATTTCTAACTCATCCTCTATAGGAGTTTTGGCACTTGAATTTCTCAAAGTTCTATTTTACTCCCACTATCTTTCTTGAGAAGGAACTCCTTTTATAATAAAATAGTCTTGCGAGCAACAAAAACTTTATTCTCAGCTTGTGAGTAAAAGTAGTATCCCTTTGTTTCTTTGGGATAAACCACAAACATGCAAACAGTAGATTTGGACTCTAGTTTATCAGATGCTAATTTCTTATCATGTGCTTCACAGCCCCAAATCCTGAGAAATGACATATTGGGCTCTTTCCTAGTCCATACCTCGTATGGTGTCTTCTCAACTGCTTCAGTTGGAGTACGGTTCAATAGAAATATAGTAATTTCTAATGCATAACCCCAAAAAGAGATAGGAAGATTAGCTTGACTCATCATTGATCGAACCATGTCTAACAGAGTTCGATTTCTCCTTTTGGGCACACCATTCCATTGTGGTGTTCCAGGAGGAGTGAACTGCGAAATAATTCCACACTCCTTTAGATGACTGTCAAACTCTTAGCTTAAGTATTCTCCACCTCGATCTGATCTAATGGCTTTTATACTTTTGCCAAGTTATTTTTCTACTTCATTTTAAACTCCTTAAATTTTTCAAAAAGTTTCAGACTTGTACTT
The DNA here is from genome assembly GCA_037975025.1 of Excoecaria agallocha. Classification (NCBI taxonomy): domain Eukaryota; kingdom Viridiplantae; phylum Streptophyta; class Magnoliopsida; order Malpighiales; family Euphorbiaceae; genus Excoecaria; species Excoecaria agallocha. Next base: position 23,650,232 of record CM075811.1, on the reverse strand, counting down.
CATTAGATAGACATAGCCATATCTACTGAAGTCATCTGTGAATGTTACAAAGTAGCTAAAACCACCTTTAGCTTGTGTACTTAATGGTCCACATACATCGGTGTGTATTAATCCCAATAAGTCACTAGGTCTCTCACCTTTCTTGTTAAAAGGACTCTTTGTCATCTTTCCATGTAAACATGGCTCGCATGTGTCATAAGATTCCACGTCGAATGACCTAAGCGCTCCAGATTTATAGAGTCTTGAAATGCATTTTTCATTTGCATGTCCTAAATGACAATGCCAGAAGTAAGTAGGGTTCAATTCGTTTGATTTAACCCTCTTTGTATTAATGTTGTATATAGACTCTTTGTTTTGTAGATCAAGGATATAAAGGCCATTTTGTAACATAGCATTGCCATATAAAATGCCTAGGCAATGAATATGAATATTGCCATTATTAATAACAAAGTCAAATCCATCCATATCCAAACATGAAACTAAAATAATGTTTCTGCTCATAGCAGGCACATAATAACAATTTTTAAAATCTAAACAAAATCCAGAAGATAAAGTGAGTTGATAGTCGCCTATCTCCATGGCAGCAACTCGTGCTCCATTCCCCACACAGAGGTCCACTTCATTCTTCCCAAGTAATCACCTATTTCTTAGCCCCTGCACATTTGAACAAATGTGAGAACCACAATCGGTATCCAATACCCAAGTGGTAGAAATAGAAAGGTTAATTTCAACAACAAAAATACAAGAACTAAATGCCTTGGCTCCATTCTTCTTTTGTTCTTCCTTAAAGACAGCGCAGTTCTTCCTCCAATGCCCTAACTTGTTGCAATGGAAGCACGTGCTCTTCCTCTCTTTGAGCTTTTGCGCCGTGGACTTGGGTTGGGGTTGAGGTGCACTCCCATTAGACTTAGGCCATGCCAGGTTATTCTTGGGTTTTGCCTTTCCCTTCCCCTTTCCCTTAGCGGGTCCCTTTTTAATGCCCCCTTGAACTATGAGTGTAGGATTGGTCTTTCGAATGTTCTCTTTAGTATTATTAAGCATCCCATAAAGCTCGATGACTATCTTGTTCATTGCATACATGTTATAATTCATAACAAATGGATCATAATCATCAGTTAATGAACCTAAGATCAAATCAGTGGCCAATTCTTTTGGCACTTGTACCTCAAGCTTCTCAAAAGTATCGAGATACCCTTTCATCTTGAGTACATGGGTACTAACAGGAGTACCTGTAGCCATCTTACAATAAATTAAGGCCTTTGTTGTCACGAACCTCTTGTGATGAGCTTGTTCTTGGAACATCTCCTTGAGGTGCACCATGATTGTATAGGCCTCTTGGTCTATGAATTGCTTTTACAAATCGGGTACCATAGTGGCTAGCATCATACAGGTCACATCATTGGAGTCACTCTTTTTAGTCTCAAAAGTTTCCTTTTGAACTGCAGAGGCGTTCCTATTAGGTTCCTTGGGCAAGGGTGCATCCAAAACATATGACTTCTTCTTTTGCTTGAGAACTATTCTCAAGTTTCAAGACCAGCCTATGAAATTGGTGCCATTCAGTTTGTCCTTTTCTAAGACCGATCGTAATGAAAAGTTGTTGTTTAAAGAAGCCATTTTTTTCAATCTACAATAATAAAACATAGCAAGATTAAATGAGGTCTTATAATAATCCCACAAACCAAATTAATATCCCTTTAAATAATTCACATTAGTGATTTAATATGGGCCAAGATCCACTTTTCACAACAACTTGTTAGTCAAGCTGAGCTTGTACACCTAACAAGTTAAGTTACTTAGGTAGGAAAACTCAAATCATGTCTCGTACATAACTCTTGGATCAAATGGGCTAACATCTTAAGATGTTATAGCACAAAACCATTTATTAGTTCATAGGTTCGGGCATCCCTTTCCATGTTAAGTCCAACCTACATCTACAACCTATGCCTCATAAAGATAATCGGGCGCATCTAGGACTCCTAGTCTAGTGATCGATGATCGATGGCTTGACATGTTTCGAATTAGGAAGGAAACTTTGTGACTTACTATTTTAGGGATTCATTTTATTACGGCTTACATGGCATACACTTTGTCATCCATTCATAGTATGTATATATATATAATTGCATAAAGTAAAGCATGACAAACATGGGCCCAAAAATCCTACAACTAAGATTCTATACTATTACATAAGAATCTTCAAGTTGGGCTTCTCCACTTCGGTGGGCTTCGTTTTGATTTACAAAGTCTTCAAATAAATTCTATAATAAGAAATAAACGAAATTTTTATAATAATCCATAATGGCATGTAGGCCATATTTAATTACAAAATCTAGGGCCCATGAATGCACCATGCATATTCATTTATCACATAAAACAAGCAATCAAATATACATAACATTCATGGATAAAACAAAGTTTAATTTTATTTAATTAAGCCAAGCCCATTAATGAAAATTGTGTACTTGAACTTTTAAGAGAAGACCCCGTGATGGGCCTGAGTCGAAGCCTAATGGATTAAATCCTCTTATTGAATAAGTTCTTTTAAAAATCCAAAACACAAACTAGTTAGATTTGTGCTATAAATCAACTCTAGTATAATTTCCAATTTTGCCATTTTTAATATTATGACATTCAGCCCATAAACATGAAAAATACATATAATATGAACCAACATGAATTAAAACATAAAAATTCATGAAGAACATATGTCATACATGGCATAGATAATAAAATAAATAAACAACATGAAACTAGTTGTTTAATGCTCATCTAATGCCACAACCAATGCACAAACACTTAAAACGATTTTATGAGCCATTTAATAACTTAAATAATATCATAAACATTGAGTTAAGGTTCTGTTCAGATCTGATCTAAATATTTTTTTTTTCCATTTTAATCAAAACAAAACAAACAATGTTGATTAAACATGCAACAAACACAAACTAGTCATTGTTTTAAGTGATTTGTAAATTAATCAATTAAATTGTCATGGAACAGAATTAAAACCATTTTTAAAACATGTACAGACCTAATATAAATAATTAAAAATCACTTACAAACATGTTTTACATTTAATTTTGAGAAACTAGTTGTTTACAAACACAAATCATGCAAACTAGCACCTAGTTTCAATATTAACATGTATGATCAGGTATGTATAATTAAAATCGACCATGTACAGCTCTGAGAACATCTTAGGAAAGTATATTAACATTTCATAATAATTATAATACCTAAATAATCATTTAAAATCATTTTTACACTTAAACAATGCAAAAAACTCAAAATAGAAATTTTCAACATTGTGGTTTTATGCAAGAACGATTTTGAATCAAGATATAATGCATACAAAGCACTAAAATAAGCATGGTAAGGCTCTAGTCTGAAGGGATATCACATGGCATATGCATGATGATCACACAGTGGAAAAATTAAAAATTTAGATCATACATGCCACTTAATATACAACATAGAATCGAAACATGCAATTTTAGGATTTTTGAAAACTTACAACCTTGGATGCACTTCAAAACTTGATTTTGAAGATGACCAGTGTATAATATGAACTTATATACCTTAGATATTGATCACCAATGCCAAAGGAGCAGCCTTTACGCCACACCACTCTATGCTCACACACATACTTGCAAATAAGGCTTAAAACCGTGAGTGCTAGCTCTATATTTGTGTATTTAGCAATGGGAATGATTTAAAGCCACAAGATCTGATCTTGTTTTTCTTTTAGATTGCTAATGCTTCCCAAGAACACAAGAGATGAAGAAAGAGTTCTTTCTCTTGAGAGTGGCGGCACAAAGAGAGAGAAATTATCACCCTGGTCAAAATAGAATTAATCAATTTATATCATTAATTTAGGAAAGATAGGTAATGCTGAAATCCCTTAGAATTAGGAATATTTTAAGCCTCCGTCACTTACTAATTAAGTGATTTAAATTAATTCAAATTCCTTTATTTTTAAATTCAAATTAATTTAAAATGGCATAAGACATTTAATCAAAACAAACTTACTTCTTTAGGGTAAGTGGTTGCCGAATTCAACTAGGATTCATTGCTTGAATTTTGGCCACATTAATTCCCTCTCATGTATTATATTTTGATTAAATACAATTTACGATTTAATACTCAATTAACTTAATTAATCCAAGATAATTAATTAATTGAAATTAAATCTACTAAGGCCGAAATTCCCTCTCTCATAATCCAAGGTCCATTTAGCAATTTCAATACCCATTACATACATTAATTTGACTTTAAATAAAAGCCAAATTGATGCCCAATAATTTATTTAAATATTTTAAGTCTAATGCTTTGTGTGCGATCCTATAGGTCCATTTAATATTGGCAATGAATTAATAAATAATCCAAAGGCTATATATATTCTCTAGCAAGATATTATTGCATTCCAAATTAAATGAAAATGCAAATGGCATTTGGTGACCTAATGCAATTTTTGCATGGTCCCTTACCCTTAAATATCAGAATTAATATAAGGCATGGAACGAGTCATCCTTATATATATACTAATTCCTTTCTTGATATTCCAGTGACACTGAACTCTCAGATAAATAATGATTACTCATTATTTCATCTCGGTATGGCCATACACTTCTCAGTTCACTGATCAAGTTGCCGATGATATTTTCTCTCTTATCGAGAAGGGTAATCCCTTTACTTCCCTTATGCTCTCTAACATGAATTAGTGCATTCCCAATCATACCTATACTTATCACCCTGTTACGAGTACATTAGGTGTATGTTAAAGTACATAGCAATTCATAAAGAGTTTTATAGAGATTTTAGGTATAAGAACCTCGATGCAAAACTTGCATATGAGAAACACTTATGACTTGTACCATGTGGTGTTCTCATGAACGGATGGAATCCAGATACCATGTTCTAAAAATGTATCTATGATCTCTGATTGACACTCTAGTCCTTATGATTCGTAAGACAAAACTCAACTTATTAGAGAGAGCATACTAGTCTTAATTCATTTGTTATTCCCATAATAATAACTGACTAGGGATATTTAGAATGAAGTCTCAATTGTTTCAAAATCCTACAACCATGTGCCTCATACTTGATAACTTAAACTGAAACAACATTATTGGATAGTTCTATCATTTGATATCCACAGAAATACAATAGATAAAACAAATGCCTCATTTATTAACCTAAATGTTTTATAACAATTTATTGGGGCTAAGGTTTACACTAACAGTGACCACTTCACCTTCGTGGATGGAACTCCTCCTAATTTGTGAAATAAGGGCCTTCACAACAACACAAAAAAATTGGCAGGTATTGGCAACACTACGAATTCTATCTTAGTTACAATTATTTGAGTTTTTACATTAGCTTTGAAAGTACCTATCGTTTACCTATAGGAATTATCATAAGCTGTAACCACCAAATCAGATTTACTCAACAAGAACTCATTCAACACAAAAGCTAGAAGAGCCACCAGCGGACACACATTAATTGATCATTTACTATTATGCATGCCATATATTTCTTGCTAACTTGGGCCTTTATATACAAGTGATGATTATGTTCCCGACCTTCAACAGGAAGATCCCCATTGGCATACACAATACTCTCCTTAGCACTTCCTTTGACCAAATCTAGCAGCTTTGAAGGTGAAATAGGTATGGCCGCACTAAACTAGCATAAAATAATATGAGCACTACCAAGCACAATGGCAACAAGGGAGATGAACTAGCACTTCCTTAAGGACTAATCACAAAAGCAAGGTTAAAGAAGTTAAAAGAAGTACTAAAAGCATTCATGATACCTTATATGAAGAAGATGAAAGTTCAATAAGAGAAAGAAACTATATTGGACGTTGAAGATAAGTTTAGGTTGAATGGTGCAATGGCCTTCAAGCTACTTTATTTAATTTCTATTCTTTATGTAACATGTAATTAGGTATATTTGTGTAGCCTAGAACCTAGAAAAACAAATTGGGCTTGATTAGAGTAGGTTTGTTTTATTTCATGTTGGTTTGGGCTTATTTTAATTATTTAGGGTAGTTTAAGTGGGTAGGCTAAAGTTGGGCTTATCTCTTCTAAAAGTTAGGCTAAAATAACTATTTGAGGCTTAGAATATCTAAGAGACCTGAAATATATATAGGAGAGCTGAATTTTAATGGGTTTAGGTCAGATTTTGGTTTAGGCCTACATTGGTGAACTTAGGGTCCTAAATTTTAGGAATAGATTTTTCTTGATAAATACTTATTATTTTAAGATATTATCAAGAAGAGTTTGAGGGAGAAATAATAGCTTAACCTTATCCTTTAGAGGCTGGCTGAATTCCACTTATAGCCAAGATTTTGTCTACATTCATTCTTTCATTTTCTTAGGACAATTATGCATATTTATCACTATATTTTAGGATTATTTTTATATTGTATTTATCTTTATTTCTTAATATACTTTGTTCATATTGTGGCCAAATACATGTAGATAAAGGTTAGAAATTATCTTTGTAATTTATTTTATTATTTGTCTCTTAGAGTTAGTGTTTGATTGTAACTTCTTTAGGGAGGGGTGGCTGCCTAGCCTATTTAAAGGGCTGAATTCTTCATTTGTAAAACACTTGATTTTTTTATTAATGAGAATTTTCCTTAGCTTGGCCGAAACTGTGTGAGAGTTTATTTTTTTATTGATTCTTACTATTGCATGAAGGATTAGACTTTGGCAATTTGCATGATTAATGTATGCTTGATTCTTCTTCTTCTTATTTTCTAAATCAATCTATTATAAGTGTTTCCAATCAATCTTGTTTGGGGGTTGTTTAGATTGGGGGTTTATTATCTTGTTTATGTTTAATATTCATGGTATGTTGGCATTCTAGTTTGGCATATAGGCTGGGATTTCACATCAATTTGTATTAGAGAATAGGCTAAGGGGTAAATTCTTAACTATCTTTTAATTTTTCTTTTAAACTTTAATTTTTTATTTTGGCTAGATAGGATCTTGCATCTAGTTCCTTACTTGGTTTTTACTCTATCATATAAATTTGCCTATTTTTATTATTTGATCATTAGTTTGTTTGATTAAAGTTATAAAAAAAAAGAAAAAAATAGAAACAACCTTGTTATCAATTCAGGTTTACTATCTTGTTAAGTTCATATTTTGATCAATTGGTGAATGTTTTGTTCTTATTGAATTCGAAATTGCCATTGAATATATTAAGCATATAATTTGTAATCTTTGAGTGGTTTGATCTTGGTTTGGATATAATTCTGATCTACAAAGTGCCCTACACCACTTGGAGTAAGTTTTGATCAATCAAGCAAGAATTGGAGTTAGAACTTTCAAAATTGGTTGGTACATTTAATTTCAGGCTTTAGGTTGTGTTTATTGCATATCATCTTTGAATTTTTCTTGTTGAGGCTATAAAAATATATTTAAACTAATCATTAGGTTTAGTTAAACATCGCATTTAAGTGCATTTATCTTGTCTATTTTCTTCATTCTAAGTTTTCAATTTGTGTGTCTAAGCTTTTTTTTGTTCCAATTACACTAGTTTAACATATTGCACACTGTTGAACATCTATATATATTATAGTGCATGAAATCATCTTCTTGTGTACTAATTTCTGATTTTTATTCAATTTACCTCCAGAGTTAGTACTTTATTGTCCTTGTTAGGTATTCATTATTTCTCTTAATCAATTTACTTAATTGTGCATGTTGTTTAAGTTTTTTTATGAAGTACAATTATGAGATATCATTTGTGAGTTGAGAGATAAACAAGAGTGAATGTGAGGATATCCTATTACAAGTAAAAGCGACATTCAAATAAGGAAGAGTTGAATGGGATAAATGAAAGTGTGAAGTTGTTAAGGCAAGACCTTAATGATATAGAATTACAATTTAAACAATGGTTCAAACAACTAAGTAGATTAGAAAAGAGCAAAGAAAAAAGAAAGGAAAAGGAAGAAGTTATCATAGAAGAAATAATTTGTGAAGCTGAAGGGGCACTATAGATATAGTTTTTTTTATAGTGATATTGTGGGTGATGAAGAAATAATTGAAAGTAAAGATGTTGATTGTTTGAATGAGAATGAGAAATGTTGTTTAGTTGAGATGGAAGATGAACATGTTACTATTGCTCCTTTATTACTTAAGGACACTGAATTGCATAAGGAAAATATAGCGAATCAAAATCATATCATTATATTACTGAATAACCATGCTTTGCTTAGTTTCTTTGTTAATTTACAGGAATATAATAAGTTCTTTTGTGAAGAAGCGTTCATATTATTTCCACCTATCCATAAGACCATTTATGAAGATGAATTTATTCCTCGAGCTTAAATTCCTAACTTGAACAAGATGAAGATTCGAGGATGAATATTTTCCAAATAAGGAGGGGATGATATGAACACTACCAAGCACAATGACAACAAAGGAGATGAACCAGCACTTCCTTAAGGACGAATCACAAGAGTGAGGTCAAAAAAGCTAAAAAAAAGTACCACAAGCATTTATGAGACCTTATGTGGAGAAGATGAAAGTTCGATAAGAGAAAGAAGCTAAATTGGACTTTGAAGACAAGTTTAGGCTGAATGGTGCAATGGGCCTTCAAGCTACTTTATTTAGTTTCTATTCTTTATTTAACATGTAATTAGGTATATTTGGGCAACCTAGAAGTGTATCTCATGTGTGGGAAGCAAACAACATCATATGAGCTCGATTTAAGATTGTTTGGATTAAGAAAATTTTATCATAATAAATAAACTTAGTCATTGAGGTATTTTATCGAACACCTTGCATTCATAAATGAACTAAGAAAATTTAAATGCAATGTCAACACAAAAGCAAGCCAAAAATTGAAAGCAAGAATTGAGCACAATGTAATTTGAATAAAAGATTGCTTTATATGATAATAATATATGGCATATGAAAATCTACATGTAAATGTAATAAACACACAAAAGATGTAATGCAAAGAGTTCAAACATGTAAATGGAACAATTAAACAAAATAAAAAACACTTACTTGATGAATTGATGAATAAAAATGATAAAGAACCAAATACAATTTTTGAATGCCTAGGGGGAGGGAAATGAAACTCGAGAGAGGAGAGCAATTTTTTTGGTTGAAAATGAAGTAAAGAAGAGAGAAACTTGATGGAGGGGCTTATATAGTGCTAGGTTCCTCGGTGGAGGGAGAATTCCCTCTACCGAGGTGATGATCTTGATGGGAGTGTGAAAGGTCCCTCGGTAGAGGAAATTCTTCCTCTACTGAGTAGACACCTTTTGGATTAAAAGGGAAAAGGCAAGTATTCAAGCTAGCTTGCCTTGTTGGAGGGAATTCTCCCTCTATCAAGGAGATGTCACTTGGGTATAGGGAACACTGTCCCTCGATGGAGAGAAATTTCCCTCTATCAAGGGGACCTTCTCGGGATCACCAATAGACACAACTCAAAAATCCAATTTTCATTCATTCAAGCTTATAACTCTTACATTAAGCTTAATCCCTATTTGTTTTACCTCATTCCCACTCTTAATTAGATTTTGAATTACTAATCAACCTCATATAGAGTTCTTAAACAAATGAACACACTCATTCCAACTATTATTTTCTCCTACACTTAACCAAATCTCAATCAAAATCATGTATAGACTATGTAAACATATGAATACCTGTCAAATTGCATTTCAAAACCACTCCTAACTTAGAATATGAATACTCTCCCTTTTATTTATGAAACAGAAAACATATGCAAATGCTAAAAACACACCATAATAAAGAAAACACACTAAAGAAAATACAAGTGTTGTCGCAAGGTTAGAAATATAGTTATGAATTTGTCATGTCTTCAACTAGACTTTGAGAATCACCTTACTTGTCATGGAAAACCAAGGTTGCCTCAACAACCTCCATATAAGCAACATGATAAAGCTTTACCTGTGGCCATTAACTTTATACTTACAACCATCCTTTGGATTCTTGATGGTGACCACTCTATATGCATTTCTCAAAACCATTTGTTATGGTCTAAGCCAACTAGATTTTAGCTTACCTGGAAATAACCTCAATTGACTGTTATATAGCAAAACTGAAATCTAGGGAGAAAATTCCTTTAGATTTAGCATCTTGTCATGCCAACGCTTCATTCTCTCCTTGTATAAGGTAACATTATCATATAACCACTCTGAAACTCTTCAAGTTCATTGAGCTACAAACATCTCTTAGCACTTGCACTTCTAAGATAAAAATTAAGCAATTTTATAGCCTAATATGCCTTATACTCTAACTCAAATGGCAAATGACATGTTTTCTTAAAACCCAACCTAAATGTAAATATACCTATAGGGGTCTTAAATGAAGTTATATAGGCTTAAAGAGCCTCATCCAACTTTTGAGATCAATCTTTTCTAGCATTATTCATTATTTTATCTAAGATTGATTTCAACTCCCGATTTGACACTTTTACTTGCCCATTTGCTTAGGGGTTATACGAGGTTGTCATCTTATGTCTAACACCAAATTCCATAAGTAAGGATGTGAATTGATGGTTGACAAAATGCTTGCCCCCATCATTGATAATAGCCCTTGGTGCCCCGAACCTAGTAAAAATATTCCTCCTAAGGAATTCAAGCATGACTCGAGCATCACATGTCCTAGTAGCTATTGCTCTTACCCACTTATCCATATAATCTACAGTAACTAGGATGTACTCGAACCCAAATGAGTTGAAAAAATCCTCATAAATTCAATGCCCTAAACATAAAAAATTTCCACTTTTAGAACATTATTCATAGGCATCTCATTTTTTTTTCAAAATATTTCCTACACTTTGACAACTATTAGATGACTCTATAAAAGATTTAAAATTAGCAAAAAAAAGAAGGCCAAAGAAACCTGACTGGAGAATTTTTGTAATTGTACAATTCGGCCTATGATGACCTCCGATCTCTCTTTCGTGACACTATCTTATAATGTCCACTTACTCCTCCTTTGGACTGCATCTTTTAAGTGCTTGATTGAGAAATAGCTTGAACAAATATGGGTCATCCCATAGGTAATGCCTTGCATCCGCCTTTAATTTTTTCTTTTGTTGCCAAGTAAGATTCTTTGGAAGGTAGCCTCCTACAAGAAAATTAGCAATGTCAGTGAACCAAGGAGTCAAAAATTCTCAAGAATAAATTTCACAAATATGTTCATTAGGAAATAAATTAGAAATTCCCCACTTTTTATATGAGCATGATCTAATTGGGATAGATGAATGATTGCAAAATTTTATGCTCCCTCTTATCCTTGATCTCCACATCAAATTCTAGAAGTAGTAAAAACCATCTAATTAGCCTCAGTTTGGAGTCCTTCTTAGTAAAAAGGTGCCTCAGAGCTATATGATCCGACCACATTGTGACTTTGGAACTAATAAGATATGGCCTAAATGAGAACACTATTGCCAATAGCTCTTTCTCTGTGGTGGTGTAATTTAATTGTGCATCAGTGAGTGTGTGACTTACATAGCAGATGGTATGAAACACTCTCTCCTTTCATTGGCTTAAAATTGCTCCCGCTATATAGTCACTTGCATCACACATAATTTCAAACAGTAAACTTCAATCCGGTAATGTTATGACTGCTGGAGTGATTAACTTTTGCTTTAACAAATTAAAAGCATGCAAGCACTCATCATCAAAGTTAAATGCATCATCTTTAAGCAATAAATTTGATAGTGGCTTAGCCATCTTAGAGAAATCCTTAATAAACCAGTGGTAAAAATCAGCATGATCGAGAAATCTCCTAATGCCTCTAACACTTATAAGTGGAGATAATTTATCAATTACATATACTTTCACCATATCTACTTCAATTCCTCTCGCATATATTTTATGGCCTAGAACTGCATCTTCCTTCACCATAAAATGACATTTTTCCCAACTAAGGAAAATGTTAGTTTCTTCATACCTTTTCAAAACCAATCCAAGTTAGATAAGCAAGACTCAAAATTATGACCATATAATGTAAAATCATCCAAGAAAACCTCCATGAAGTTTTCAATAAAATCATAAAAAATGGCCATCATACACCTTTAAAAAGTGACAAGGGCATTACTTAGACCAAAAGCCATTCTCCTATATGCAAATGTTCCATAAAGGCATGCAAATGTGGTATTTTCTTATTCTTTCGTGGCTATAGGTATTTACATATACCTTGAATAACCATCTAAAAAGCAGTAAAATCTATTAATCACTAACCTTTCTAACATTTAGTCAATAAAGGATAAAGGAAATTGTTCCTTCCTAGTGGTATTATTCAACCTCCTATAATCTATGCACACTCTCCACCTCATCACTGTGCGTGTAGGGATGAGTTCATTTGTCTCATTGGTCACTATAGTCATATTCCCCTTTTTAGGCACACATTGAATCGGACTAACCCAACTACTATTAGAAATTGGGTAGATAATACATGTATCAAGCAACTTAAGTACCTTTTTCTATATGACTTCTTGCATTGCTGGGTTGAGTCTCCTTTGGGGCTGTACCACTGGCTTGAAATCACTCTCCATCAAGATTTGGTACGTACAATAGTTGGGGCTAATTCTCTTAAGATTGGATGTCTCCCAACAAATGGCTCCTTTATGGCTTTTCAACACCTCAACAAGCATTTCCTCCTTCAAACCTATCAAAAGAGAAGAAATAATTACTAATTTTGCATTTTCTTCTAAAAACACATATTTTAAATGTGAAGGAATTTTTTTTAGTTTAGAATTTAATTCTCCCTTAGAAGAATTCGAATTCTCCTCTTTGGTGCCTTCCTTATCATGATCTTTTTCTAACTCTTTTATCATCTCTTCCTTTCTCTCTCCTACTTGCTCTTTACTCTTTGGATGCATGAGACACCCTTGAAGCTCATCCTTTAATAGAATTTCCTCTTGCTTCTCATCGATAAAGTCTTGAACACCATTAATGAAATAAACTAATACCTTAAAAACATAAAAATGATGTTGCATCACCTTATTGACATTGAACACCATTTCTTCCTCATTAAATCTTAAGGTTACTATTTGCCCATGCACATCATTCAATGCTTTCACAGTATTCAAAAATGGCCTTCCTACAATCAATGGAACTTTTCTATCCTCTTACATATCTATAACCACAAAATCCACTAGAAATATGAAATTTCCCACATTAACTAAGAAGTCCTCTATTATACCCTTTGGCCTTTTCATAGACTTATCTACCAATTGTAGTGTCATTCGAGTTTCCTTGATGTCACCCAAATTTAATTTTCTGCAAATAGAATAAGGTATCAAATTTACACTAGCACTTAGATCATATAAAGCATATCTAACAAAATTCCCTCCTAATTCACATGGCAAAGTAACACTACCTAGATCCTTTATTTTTTCTAGAATTTTGTTCATCAAAATAACACTAAAATTTTCAGACAACTATATTGTACCTACTCCCTTTAGCTTTTTCTTTTTAGAACATAGTTCTTTCATGAATTTAGCATACTTAGGCATGTGTAATAAAGCTTTAGCAAATGGTAAATTTACATGCAACTTTTTAAATATATCTAAAACTTGAGCTAACTATTCAATATGCTTTTCTTTTCTAACTAAAGATGGATAAGGCAATTTAGACTCATCAACATTAGAAATAATCTTTTTCCTTACCCTTACCTTTTTCCACAATAATAAGTAACTCATCATTAATTTTAGGTTCAGAAATACTTACCTCCATTATCGGTTCCACTAGTTGTGAAGAATTCTTAACTTTTTCAATATCTTTTACCGCTTTGCCACTTTTTAAAGTGACTGCCTTTGCTTCTTCCTTTGGGTTACGATCCACATTAGATGGGAATGTCCCATGGGTCCTATTGGAAAAAGAATTCATGAATTGCCCTACTTGAGTCTCTAAATTTCTAATGGAGGCATCTCGATTTCTTATCCAAACACCTTAAGATTTCCATTTAGCATCTTGACTAGCCATAAATATGGATTGAGTAGTCATAAAGTTAGCAAACATCTCTTCAAAGTTAGGTTTCCTATCTTTAGTAGGTTGAGGCTTTGGTTGGAATCCTGGTGGTTGATAGGGTAAACCTTGGTATGTGAATGGGTAGTGTTGGTTGTTGTTGGCATAGGGAGCTATGTTTTGACTAAAGGGGGCCATCGATTGAGGGTTGGATGTAGAGGCATGGTTCCCTTCTCTTTATGAAAAGTTAGGGTAATTCTCCATCCATGATTGTAAGTATTACTATAGGGATTCATGGCATTCACATCCTCTACTGCTATACATACACCTTTCTCAATCATATTTTTAAGTGCTATATGTGTTGTTCCATAAGTATCACATCCTTGAGACAAAACTGACACATTTTACACCTTCAAACCATTTAACTCCTTATTCAATAAGTTTATTTATGCCCTAAACATGTCCATCTCATCTACATTGTACGCTCCTTGCTTCTTTTGTGTAGTCTTGTGCTTTCCCATTAAAATTTATTTGTGGCCATCTCATCAAATAAGAGAAAAGTTTCCTCAGATATCTTATTTATAAAGCTTCCATCTGAAGCTGCATCTTGATGAGACCTGGTTGCTTGATTCACACCTGCATAAAAAGTAAACATTAGTTAATGCATAGTAATTTCATGGTATGGACAATTTTTTAAAAGTCTCTTAAATCTTTCCCAAGCCTCATAAAATGGTTCCTCATAAAACTGTTAAACATTGTAAATATTATTCCTAATAGTGGCTATTTTGATGGGTGGAAAGAATATGACTAGGAACTTCTCTTGCATTTGCTCCCATGATCTAATAAATTGGTTTGGAGCATTTGCAACCAATCTTTTGCCTTACCAATGAGAGTAAATGGAAAAAATTTAAGCCTAATAGCATCCATAGATATATTTGGAATTTGTAGTATATTATTTATTTCTAGAAAAATATCTAAATGTTGAGCTAGATCTTCCATCCTGATCCTAAAAACTTATTATTTTGGACCATGGTAATAGTGGTATGTTTCAACTTAAAATGATGATTTTGAGGTAGCTGATAATAGTGATTTATATGATATTTTTAGTATGTTTTTATGTGTTTAATTGAGTTAATTTTGTGTTAATTAGGTTAGATTTGAGTTTAATTGGTTAATTTTACATTTTTGGAGTTCATTGTAAATTTTAGTGTTTTTTAGGGTTATTTTGCAAGAAAAAGGACTTAATTGTAAACAAGCAAGAAGATTTGGGCCAAAACTGTGAATTTGAAAAATTCATATTAATCAGTGATCGTGAGGTCCAGAAGTTCGATGCATGGCCACGTGAAAATGAATGAAGAAGAAGACATGGCCACGTGAAGAAAGAAATAAGAGAAGACATGACCATGTGAAGAAAAGCCAAAGGGAACCCATGGCCACGTGATTTTCTTCAAAGAACAACACATGGCCACGTGTGGATTTACAAAGAAAAATACATGGCCACGTGTTGAGTCTCCCATGAAGCGAAGGATTTGCAATTTTTCCAATTCAAGAAGGATTCTCTTCCTACTCCAATTGAGGAAGTCTAGGCTTCTACAGCATATTTTGCCTATAAATAGACAACTCTAAACACCAAAAAGGGAGGATCAATTAGAGAATTAAAGGAACCAATTAGAAGAACTAGTAGAGTTCTTTAGTTTTAGTTTTACTTTGTTTTTCCAGTTTTTCTGTTTTTATTTTTCTTTTCAACTTTGTTTTAGTTTTTAAATATGTTTAGGAAGTAGTTTTTTCTTCTTTTGCTAATGGATTCTTGAAATCTTATATTTTCATTATTATGACTTTATTTTGAGCTTAATTTCAATATAGGTTGATTATTTCTTGGTTTTAAGCATATTCTTATCTTTGATTGTGTTAAGATTGATTGTTGGTTTATTGAATAAATAACTAAAAATTGGTTTTGACATAGTTAATGATTTGCATGTTCTTGGGTTAACTCTTTAATATTTATGCATGATTATTATCCGAAATATGAGATAATTATGTGTTAATTTTATTTGTTAATACTAAGAGAGGAAGAACTAAGAATAGGTGAAAGTTAAATCTCTTGAAAAAGGTTTTAATAGACATCTAGGAGGATTAATTCAGACTTTTATGCTAAGTGTTGAATTGTTCTGAATAAGAGAATTTTAATGCTTGGAATGATAATCTTGAGTAAAGTTATCTGGTTTTATTTATCTGAATTCTTCATAATCACTGGTGTTCCTTTTGAATTTAAGTCATTACAATGAAAGTTAAGGTGGATAGTTTCTTTAGCACGAGAATTCCAGTTATTGTTTTGTTTTTAATTCATGTTTTAGCTTTTGTTTTGTTTAATTTTTTATTTTGTTTAATTTTTGATTTTAAATCAAAAACATTTGGGAAACAATCTCGAATTAATTTAATTCATACATAAATATTATTCTTAGTAATCCATGTTCCCTTGGGTACGATATTTGGGGTTTTAATCTATATTTTCCTATATTACTAGCCGATCTAGTACACTTGCTAGACATCGGTCAGTAGCATGATGGCCCTATGCTCCTCATTCCACCTATGAGTGGTATAGTCCCTTATGGTTCTTGGCCTCATCCCATTCCTCTAGGTATGATTTTGCTCAACTTGCCCTTCAAGTAAGGGTGGATATTTGAGGGAAGGGTTATTATATGGTGATTCCTGTAGATTCATGTTAATATATTGTAGTCTCTTAATCCTACAGAATGTCCTTTCAATTATAGGGTCAATAAGTAAAATTAGGTTGCCTCTTACTATAAACTATTGATACCTACAATTAAGAAAAAAATAAAATAAAGAAAAGAATAAAGAATAGAAAGAGAAATAAAAGAACACACACAATTTTACTTTAAAATCTAAAATAAAGGCTAATCCCTGGCAACAATGCCAAAAACTTAACCGGTGTCTAGCAAGTGTACTAGATTATTTAATTAATATAAAGAAATAAGATTAAAACCCTAAAATATTATACCTTAATGAATGTATAAATTGTATGTTCCAGATTTTAGAGTAAGTGATATGTGAAAGAATTCCTAAATTTTAGAATTGTGATTAATTAACTAAGTGAAAATAATAACTAAACAACTAAGATAATGAAATTAAACTAGAAATAAAACAAGATTGTAAAAGATATTAAAATTTAATAGAAAAAAAATACTTTTGCTAAAGGAAGTATCCACCTCACCTTCTAATGCAATGACTTGATTAAATATAACACAAATTATTATGGAAAACCAGTGTAAGTTCAAATATCTTGTTCAGAATATCATTCTAAATACTAAATCCTCGTATTAAGAACAATTCAATACTTAGCATAAATGTTTTTTTTTTTATAAACTCCTAAACATCTATTAAATCCTTTCTCAAGAGATCTAACTTCAATCTATTCTCAATTCAACTTTCTTAGTCTTAATTATACTATTTACCAGCATATAATTACCTCAATTTCAAAAATATAATCATGCATTGACTTAAAGTAAATTAAACAAAAACATAACTATCAGTGATCAAACATCAAATTGATAATCATCCATTTATTTAATACATTAATCATCAATTAGAGATAACCAAAGATAAATATTAGCTCAAGAATTAATAAATAAAATACTTGCATTGAATTAAAACATCAAATCAAAAGTTGTTATAGATAGAAGTATGAGGGTTTAAGTATCCCTCAACAAAAGTAAAGAAAACTACTCACTGTTCATCTTAAAAAATAAAGAAAAATTGAAATTAAAAAATACGATACTCATAGAGCTTCAAGCTTGTCCTGATGTCTTCCTTGAACACCAATTCTCTTCCTGATTTCTATATGTATCATCATTTGGTGCTTTTAAGATTTCATTTTTAAGGTTAAATGACTTGTGTTTTTGAATTTATGTTAAATGATGATCATGCATATAGAAATCAAATAGAAAAATCACATGTGTATCCAAAATAATATTAATGTATTAAAAATGGTTCCTTTTTTCATATGTTCAAACCTTAAAGTTCTAATGAAAATAAAAACATAGTTGTTTACTGTATCTAATCTAATATTTATACTCCACCACTTTCTCCCTCCAGATGCCTAAGTTGATGCATCCTATTGTTGACTAATAGGTTGGTTACCCACTACTTGTATGTGGCAGAGGTAGTGAAGTTACAAGCACTAACCTCGGGTATAACAGTCTTCATAGGAAGTCGGGCACATATCCTCTGGTGGTAACTTGACAAAAAGGCGGTAGAGAGAATGCCTTCACGAAAGGATAAGTGACACCTAACAATGTCCTAATATTCCGTATATTGGCAAGCACAACAAGTAGTGATATAAAAAGTGGCCAGATATAGCCTGCACAAAGGAAAGCATCCAGAAGATCCATCCTAGGTCATAGAAGGTAAATACATCCAAGGGTACCTAAAGCTAATATCACCATCCACTAGATAAGCCATCCAGATAGCTCCTTTGTGAGGTGAGTAAAAATCATATAACTTTTTTCCTAAAGAGATAATGCTTCAAAGAATAAGTGTTTATCCTAAAAAGATAATGCCTTAGCAACCTCAACTTCTATTACAACCAAACCCAAAAAAAAAAAAAAGAGCCACTAGAGTGAGTTAGGTTCATCTTAGGCAAAAATAAGGCAAAGAAATACATGAAAATTTAAAAGGACATATTGTCCAATAATAAAATATAGTATGGAAACCCATAAAGGGTGCACTAGCTTCAAAACAATGATGTAACTAGAGCAATAAGGGGCTACCAGTAAGGCAAGTACTGGGATCAACATGAATGGCATCCAGGCCAAGAATCATTTCTACCAGAATTAAGGCAAATGGAGTATGCTCTCTAAACACATAATATATGACACTGAACAACCCATAATCTCCTATCAAGCTATCTGGGGATGCTATCAAACATTAGGTAAAGCAACATTGAAGAATGACATTGGTTCGGAATGTGGGCACATCAATGAAATGATCTAAAACATCAATTAGCCACTCTAATGAAATGGTTCTTCCTTAAGGTATTAGGCCTTTGGCCTCAAAAGGGAGGATGCATAAATCTTGTGTCACTTATGATAGTCGAGAAAACTAAAAGGCATACAGGGTAGAGTGCTAGGTACAAACCTGATATCAACAATCTCAGCAAACTCCTCTACTAAGGGGCATAACTCCTAATAAGTGAACCTAAAAATGTGAAACCTCGGATCCTAGTATTGGATAGTAGACAAGATCAGGGTTCTATCTATCTTTACCCTTATTAAAAACCTCAGGCTGGAGTAGGGGGGTCAATATAAGGTCCTCCTAAGTTTTTAGGTCATTTAGCAATTTGTACAATTTTGTCATTGAAGGGGTCGACATGGTAGTCTTTGCACCAAAATCATAATAAAAGTAATAAAAAAAATAATTGTAAATTGAAAAGAAAGGAAAAAAAGGAAGAGAGAGAAATACCTAAAAGAGAGATTGCTTGGAAGAGGAAAGGTCAAGGCATAAAAACCAAGGAGAATGAAGGTATTTATAGAAAATCCTCAACAGATGCTCATCCCTCAAAAAGCAACTCACGATTTGGTTGTCTGTCATCCCTAGACTACCTTAATGAATCTTTCTGCACGTCTCATGCATTGCATGTAGATTTTTATATCCATTTTACCTTTATTTTTTCACAAGAAATGTAAGAAACACATTGAAATTGTGAAAGATTTCAGGGAATTTAAAAATTTAGGGAGTATTCACAATCATAAAGAAAAGAATATATATATGTGTGTGTGTGTAAATAGTGTAGAATAAGATCAAAGAATAAAATAAGTAAAAATTGAAATTAAATATGAAGGAAAGAAAAAAAATTAAAAATATCAAAAAATAGAGAAATTGAGTGATAGATAGGATGTAAGTGGTTCTCGTCACTTGGTCGCGACAGGCACCTAGCCCATCTGTAGTTAAAAAATTTGAAATCTCTAGCCTTTACTTCTTCTACCTCCTTTCTTCTCCCCAAAATCACCATTAACAGCAATTTCTAAAGCACTTCTCTCCCATTTTTCATTATAGCTCCCTAATTTTTTTATCGATTTTCAAACTGTTCGTGTCTAAATTCTTCTCAAGTCAATGAGCAGCCCTTGGAGCCATTTATTTCACTTTTCATCGCATTTTTAACACACTCAATTTTCTCATTCCATGTAAGTGTTTCCTAAACTATTTTTCTATTTTCTTTTGAGTATTTCTTAATGATTTTTATTATTTGTATATTAATAGGGTTAATTTGTGCTTAGCTATATATATTTTGTAAGCTTGCTAGTTCTGCCTTTGAAATGCCATGTTGTTTTTTTCATGTAGTTATTTAGTTTGTATTTATTATCCTTGGGTTATGATTATTGCCTTTTTATTTTGATGCACTCAAATGTATGGAATTTAGTGCCTTAATCATAATTCAAATTAATTAATTAGTTGAATTCTAATTTAGTTAATTGAACCATAGAACTTAGGTGAATTTCTTTTTTTAAATTTGGACATTATAAGTAGTTAATTAAATAGTAAAATTAGAACATATTGCTTGGTGGCCGCTGAGGCCTATGTTGTTGCTTTTAAATGCTTTTTTGTACAAGGAGCAGGTACATTTCTGGCCAAAATGCTACCAAACTTTTTTTGGGAACAATATTTTGATTGTCATGCATATTTGTAAAAACACCAATTTATAGGTTTAGGATGTTGTAGTATTTTTGTGGAACTCAATGCACATTTTGATGCAGGTTGGCTAGCACAAATTTAAGCTAGTATGCTGCCAAAATCTTGATAAAATTTATACAAATTTCATTTTATTACGTATAACACTAGTTACTTTCAAAAAAATAACTATTAAAATTTTACAGGATACCTCATCGCAAGGCACATGCTACCTCAGCTCCACCTGCTCTAAGGTGGATGACTGCACGAGAGGCAAAGAGATATCATGCTTTATCTAGAGTTCAGCACTATGCCAGTAGATTCATGTCATAGCAGTTCCTGTAGGATATGGATATGATGGATGAGGCTGATGGATTTTGGTCGCTACAAGATGGACTATGTTTTTTGCTCAATCCTTTCCCACCTATCCTGACATCACACCGAGTTTTTTGTGACTCTATAGTATAAAGGATATTAGAGGCCAAATATAGAAGAGGGGATAGTTACATTCAAAGTTTAGGGCATCCTATATAGCATCACACGATGTCGCTTCACAAAGGCTATGGCGCTACCCATTGGCCCATATGTGATGACTCGGAGCTATGTACCACCCTGACTCGGCCAAGAGCACTATTTAAACCACACAGACATTCATATATATCTAAAGTGTCTGAGCTACTTCATATCTTAGTTGCACCAGTAGTCCTGGGTTGGTTAATGCAGTTAATATCATTTGCTTATGAGCCATGCATAGCTTCAGGAGGATAGACATCACTCACAAGATCATTTCTACACTACTTAAGTGGCCACATAGTCTACCTCATAGGTCTGTATCGAAGGAGTAGTGACTCAGTTATTGCTGGACTTGGAAGCATTTGAGAGTACTTTCGACATGGCACTTTAGAAGGATGTCTTCGTGCACTGACTAGCAGCCCTCAGCATAAACATGGTTAAGCTTATCTTATGATAGAATGGGTAGTTTAGACTATTGATGGCCCTAAAGACCAGAGAGAAGTGTATATTAGACCTTATTGTACCAGAGCATACAGCAGAGGGTCAAGACCAAGATCAGCCACCAAAGGCACCTCTAGCACCACTTATTCAACCTGATCATCCACCTCAGCAGGACGAGCCACAGCACCCCAAGAGGGAGACATGGATGTAGATAATAGGATGGATATGCAGGTGGATCTTAATGACTTGCTCGATGGATCACCTCCTTCTACAGTGCCTTTAAGATCTTCCATTCGACCATGACCATCTAGAGCATTTAGGAGATTATCACCATATGGAGATCTTGGAGCTTCCAACTCAAGAGCACCATCGCCAACTCAGCCTGCAAAGAGCCCTATGGGCCCTACATGTAGAGAGCTTGTTTAGAGGATAGACAGATTAGAGGCCACTATGTAGACCTTTATCTAGCATCATCAGCAAGATGTGGATAGGATCCTTGGTACACTAATAATAGCTGGAGCTAGATCTGATGCAATGTTGTAGGTTACAGATGCCTTAATCTGAAGGGTAAGTCAGCAGATTACTAGGATAACAGAGGTTGGTTAGTGCACATTGGATGTTATAGGGCAGGCTAGGGATGTATTGGACACTCATATCAACAAGATTAAAGATAACTTGAGGGGTTGTGTGAGCCAACATGTAACACCATACTTACATGCATAATTTCGTACCCCATATATCATTGTAAATGATGTCACATGATTACTATTGTAACTAACCACTTTCATTGTTAGTTAATAGCTATATTAGTCCTTTAGATTTTAAATTCAATTTAGCTTTAAGTGCTTACTATTCATTTGGTATAAATTTTGATGACATAATGGCTTAAAAATAGTGCTATCCAAACCTGCAAATTTACAAATTAACACTCCCAAAAGGCAACCTGCACCTCCAATACTCTAATAACATTCATAAAAATTCTAATATCATCCATCCACCATCATCGCAAGTGAATCACAAATTCAGCTTTCATGCAATATTCAATACATATATACGTTCACTATTAATTAACACCCACATTACAAAATAATACATTACATATCAAGTATCCAAAAACAACCTATTAAATAAAATATCTAATTATACATCCTCAAAAGCGACATATGTACATGCCTCTCCATTGCTCCTTCTTCACATCCTTAGTTATATGTCCCTGCATCCAGTCAACAAATCACGTGTTAAGCAACATTGTTGCCTAGTGGTGGATACAACTACACAAAATTTCATCTAATAAAATTATTTTTACTAAATTACCATTCTACCCCTTTAGTGTTACTTTTTGCTAATTCAAATTAATTAACTTCTTTCTTGTATAAATTTTTACTTAATTTTTTATATTTATTTTTTCTTATTAAGTCTTACATTATTGTTACTTAAATGTAAAATTATGATTAGGTCCCTAAACTTTTTATTCATGATATTTGACTTTATTTGATCTCAATTTTGATCCTTTTTTGCTTCCTTTTACTTTTAATTCTTTTTATATGGAAAATTTTCATATTGGTCCTTATGCTCACCCATGAAATGATAAATTGTTGTGGTCCCTAAAACATTGCATTATTTATGATTTTTCTTCTTTTTACTTATTTGGCCATTTTAACCTCCTTAACAATATTTTTAGTGCCAAATTATGATTTTGCCTTTGGTTTATAGTATAATTACATTTTTACCCTTTTTTGAAACTATTAATCATATTTTCACATTATTTCTTATTTAATCGTATATATAACATCTTTTATGCAAAATTTACCATTTACTCCCTATTTTTTGCATAATTATAATTTTTTCCTAGTAGTGACCAATGAAAATCCTCGAATCGAATATGTAGGATGAAGACTATATAACTGTATGGGTATACTATATGATTATATGAGTGAGGTGACTACTTGAGCATAGCCATCCCTCAATAAAAATTTAATGTATGATTCTAGTACGGTATATAGGTCCCTACGGCTAGCCATTATATCCTGAAATTTTTGATTAACCACTATATACTAAGGGTAACTAATTATTTTACTTTATGTTATATTTTTATACCAAACTTTATGTTATTTCCATTATGTATCATATCATACATTCTCATCCTTCAAGCATTAAAGAACATAACATATGAAACCATAATATACATGATAAATAACATCCAAAAATGATGAAAATATGGCATTTTCATAAGGAGTAGCATTTGGCCTCATTGGGA